>QJPP01004124.1:0-61115 GCA_003996215.1 Jaltomata sinuosa
TTTTTTTCTCTTCCTTTTTTTTTTTTTATTCTTTTTTTTTTCTCTTTTTTCTTTTTTTTCTCAACTTTTTATTTTCTTTTTTTTTCTCAACTTTTTTAATTCTCTTTTTTCTTTTTTTTCTCAACTTTTATTTTTTTTCGCTTTTTTTTTAATCTTTATTTTTTTCTTTTCTATTTTATTCTTCTCTTTTTTTCTTTTTTCTTAACCTCTATTATTTTTGCTAATGAACAAAAAAAGTTGGATAATCCGCAAAGAAGATCTTCTTTCTTTGAAATCGAAGTAAACTTAAGAGCGTGGTTTGTTGTTTGGAGGTCCTTTGGAACAAGTCTTGCCTCTAAGACAAATGTTATAGAACATCTCATAAATCAAGACGCAATGAGGAGTTCAAGCCTAGCTCGTGGGCCAACTGTGTTGAAAAAATTCTTGAGCTAAGTCGTACCGCTAAGCAAGAGTATATAAGATCTAATAAATTAAATACAATGATAGTAGTGTTAACTCGACTTGCCCATGAGGCAAACTTATTTTTTGGAGCCCTTGTAAGTCTTTGCCACTCTAAGCGCAAAACATAACTTATTATATGCATCTCTATGATCAAAATCATACATTGCCTGCTCTCTACGTCGTCAACTCTTCGCCAGATGACTAACTTGTTGTTTAAAGCTTAGCTAAGTTTTGTCTTTCTACAGCAAAAGTTATATAGAAAGCATCGCATCAATCATAAACAACTACCATCTTCACCTCATAGGTCAACCTCCTGCCCATCGGACCTAATTGTTATTGAAAGTCCTTCCTGTAAGTCTGCCTCTTAGGGCTAAGCGTCCTATCCTAGACTTCCGCTATAAACAACAACAATTCATCTGATAGGTGATCAACTTCTTGCCCATGGGGCTGTAACTTGTTAGTATTGAAAGTCTCATTGGCTAAGTTGTTCTTACAAAAGTCTCAAAATTACAAGACACAATGAGGTAGTGTCAAGTCTTGCTCGTGGGGCATAACTTGTTGTTTGAAAATCCTTGAGCTAGGTCTTGCCTCTAAGGCAAGAGTTATAGAGTATCTCATAAATTTAGACATAATGAAGTAGTGTGAACTCTTGCCCATGGAACGTAACTTGTATTTTTTGAGAGGTCCTTGGGCTAAGTCTTGCCTCTAAGGCACACTTGTGTTATAAAACATCTCATAAATCAAGACACAATATACTAGTGTCAAGTCTTGCTCATGGGCGTAATTTGTTGTTTGGAAGTCTTTGAGCTAAGTCTTGACTCTAAAGCAAGAATTATAGAACATCTCATAAAAAAAATAAAGGTCGAAAAAAATTGATTAAAAAAAAGAGAAGAAAAATTAAAAACCAAAGAAAAAATAAAAAAATAGAAGTTGAGAGAAAAAAAATAAATATTGAGAAAAAAAAAAAAAAAGACAACAAAAAATAAAGGTTGAGAAAAAAAAAGGAGAAAAAAATAGAATTGAGAGGAGAAAAGAAAAAAAAATAAAGATTGAGAAAAAAGAAAAAACGTAGAAGAAAGAATAAAACAAAAAATAAAAGAAAACTAAAGGTTGAGAAAAAAAGAAAAAAGAATAAATAGAAATAAAAAAAAGAAAAAATAGAAATAAAAAAAAGAAATGAAAAAGGAGAAAAAGAAATATATATAAAAGTTGAGAGATAAATGAGCATTGAGAGTTATTTAAAAATATTTGAGGTGTAGAGGGGCAAAAAGGTAGTTGCTCTATAAATGAAAAACAAGGAAGGCTATTTTTGTAAGACCATTTTTATGGGAGGCAAAAATGCAAAGCCACTTCCTTTAAAGGGTATTTGTGTAGTTGTCCCCCTCTGTGCTGTATAGCTATAAAAGACATGCCCAATATAATTTGTGGACCTTTATAGGGTTGGCTCCCTATATTTGAAAAAGCTTTTTTTTTTTTTACTTCTATGCTATTTTTCTTATTTTTTGTTTTGTTGTATTTTTTTGTTTTTTTTGCCTCTCTTTATTTTTTTTAGTTAATAACTTTAAAGATTATATATAAATTATACATAATCAACAATTCTCATAAATTCTTTCCTTTTAATAATTTCTCGTGTTTTCTCTTTTAGTTAAAAATTTCTGATCGAAAAAATTGAACGAAACAAACATGTTGTTGCCGAATGAAGCAGCCAAAAAATTGATTGACATAGTCTAACTCAGTAAGTTTGAAATTGAGAAATTGATTTCTTTCCCCCCAAAAAGTTTTTCCTCCTAGTTAATTTCTTCCCTTAAAATAGCATATTTTATCCGTTATGTATGAAATATAATAGTTGATTATATTTTTGTATTTTTATATTAATTGATTTTTACCGCAATATCTTACTGATTTTTGATTGTTGTTTATTGACGGAACAAAGACACCAACAAAGATATCATTAATTCCAAAAAAGAATAATAGAATATGACTAATTTGAATTTTCACAAAGATATCATTAATTCCAAAAAAGAATAATAGAATATGACTAATTTGAATTTTCACGTATGTTTGAACTATATTAAAAGTCCTAACATTTAAAACTTTAAATCAATTATAGTTTTATAAACTTATATTAATCTTTTTTTATTAAACCAACTAAGTTTATTTTTTAAAACGTTTTACAAAGTGAAAGCTAATTAAAGTGGTCAGACGTTTGGCAGCAGCGTCATCGTAAGTTTGTTTAGTGTTTCTTTGTTTTAATTACTAGATTAGATACATGAGTGCCCGTGCTAGCACGGATCCAATATATGTTACTTTTCTTTTTTAATTATCATGATTTATAGTATTTTCTATATAATTTTGAAATAATATATGTTACTCTCTCTACTCCAATTTATGTGCCGTTGATAAAATTTGGAGAGTCAACTAAATCTTTTCTATGTCTTTTAAATATTTTAAATTATTAATTATTGTGATTTATAGTACTTTTTACATCATTCAAATAATATATGTTACTTCCTCTGTTCCAATAAATGTGGCACAAATAGAATTTTCAGAGTCAATCAAAATTTTTTTATGTCTTTTAAATATTTTAAATTATTAATTATTGTGATTTATCTTTTTTATATAATTCTTAAATATATAATAAATTTAAAAAATAAAATGAATAAATTAAAACGAAGAAATTAATGAAAATGACCAAAATGTCCCTAGCTGCTGAAGCAGGCACGTTGACCTTGTGCCTGCTTCAGCTGTGTAAACTCCCTCTTATAATATAAGAGAAATTAGTAAAATTACTTAAGATTTTTAATTGCTTTAAGAGCCATAAATAATGATATGATCCAACCACAAAATACTACATGGACACATGGCACGAATCAATTGTGTCATTGAACAACACTGGACAAATTTTTACAGGAGAGGATCTCAAATTGTGAAAAAAGACTTCTAAAATATATGATAAGAATTTTGATAAAATAAATATATGGAAAGAAAAAAATTCTTCTAAAATATGTGGAAGAATCTTGATAAACTAAATATATGAGAAAAAATTAGATGTCTATTTTTAATATTAAAGAAAAATTAAGAAAATTATTGTCAATAAATTATTATTTTTGGTGTACGTTAAAAAGACTCTAAAAATATACGGAAAGGGAAGAAATTAGATGTGTCCTACTGTCACGATCCAGACCGTCGTGAGTGGCACTCACCCAACCCCCGAATGAGCGAACCAATAGAGTTCAACCCTTTGCCTAGACTAACAGCCTAAAACCAGCAAACATAAGTAAACTAGCAATTAAATAAGTAAAGAAATATAGCATTAATATCATCTTGCGGAAAATCCCCCTAGAACTGAAAGTCGCATTACTAAACATTACTATCATTATCTAGAGTATGGAGATGCAACCCTAAAAAGAAACATGGAAGTAGTTTTAACCCGAAACAAGTGGGCTGAAACTCCAGAGATAAATCCAAGGTAGCTTGATCAAGCAGCTCACCCTTGAAGTGAGAAATTCTCGGTGCTATAGATGAGGTCGCGTCTCAGCCGCTGGAAGATTTTCTGTACTCACCAAAAGAAAAGCAAGTGCAGTATCAGTACACCACCACTGTGTACTGGTAGGATTATCAGCCAGTTTTCAAATAAACAGTGTATAAACAGTACGACAATATCAAGTAAAAGGTATGGAAGACATGCAATAATATCAACAGACAGACCTAGACTACAAGTCTCTACTTAGCTTGTTCACGCATGAAATCCACCACCTATTCTCTAAGCCACAACCATATACCATTAACTATACCTTTCCGTCTATCCCGGACCCACCCTGGGATCCCCTCTAGACAACACAAAATGTCAATGAACAACCTGGCTTAAACCAAGACCAACACAACAGTTAAACAGAAATTCCCAACTGCTCAAGGGCTACCACACCAATGACACATTTCAATAAGCAGCCCGGTCCACTCACGAAATCAATATCAGTCAATGCAACACAACAATAAAAATGCAATGATTCAACAAAAGTAAACCCGTACCAGGCGTGGTACTCGAGCCAACCGTTAGTATTCCTATACCAGGCGTGGTACCTGAGCCAACCATTTGTTCTACCCGTACCAGGCTTGGTACCCGAGCCAACCGAATGTCAACAACCCACAGTCAAATAGATGATCAAACAACTTGTAAACCAACAAGCAAACACCGTTCAAATCACAGACTGTAAAGCAGGAACCTTAGACATTCTACACAACTTCCCTAAGCAATGTAATTCATACAAACACTTAGATATGAGTACAAGAATATACAACATTCACCAAAATCGTAAGCCATCACTTACCTCGAAATGATCCAAGCTCTTTCAACTCGAGCTTTCCCGTGTTCCGGATTCCTTTCTCGTTCTTGGTCTAAAATAACACACAAGTACATACAATTAACACACAAGGCCTGCACAATACCCGGATTACACCAAATCCCCAAACCCCAGGCCACCCATGATCATGCCACCCTTTTTCCGGGATTTTCCACCGTTAATTCACCTACTTCTATCATTTTTACGGATAAAAATAGAGAATTTAACAACCTATGATCATAATAACATACTTTTAACAATGCCCAAGAACATTCATGCTTGGAATCCCCTTCCTTCCCCGGATTCTACCATTCCTAGGTTATTCCAACATTTTCCCAAGTTCCCTCCTAGCAATTCTACCGCATAGGAAACATATTACAAATATTGGGGAGTAGAAACCTTACCTTAGGGAAGAAATTCAAAGGAAAATGGAGGAAAATCACCTGGAATCGCCTAGCCCTTCTCCTAAAATGAAGTTGTGAAACTGAATATTTTTGGGGAATGTTTCTGCATTTAAATACCGTCGGCCCGCTATAGCGGTCTTAAGCAATGTTGACCGCCTTGACCACCGCTATAGCAGTATTTTCCATCGCTATAGCGGAGGCCGCTACCACGAACGATTGCGCTAGTCACAGACAGAATGTCCAGAAATTTCCCATTCTGGTCATTTTACAACACACTTTCTTTCCCCGATGACTCGAAACAACCTCTTTACGTCAAACGCGATTCCGGGAGTTCTACTTACACAAATTCGATTTCGAAAAGTCCCCCGGACTCCTTTATGTCTTGGCTACGCGGAAGACTAGCTTAACACAAGACACATAAACCAATCCTTACCCAAATTTCCCTAGACTCCACCTCGCTCCAAAACTGGCCGAGGCTAGCCTAGCCCAGAATTTCAAACTCCCAAACCTGGAGTTTTCTATCTCTAAAACTTGGCACGATTGGACTACCCGTAACGACGGACCCGGTCGTTACACCTACTATACGGGAGGATCTGAATATATAATATTTATTAATATCATTTAAATAAATATAATATTTTTAACGTTAATTGCTACTTTTTAATAATATTGTTCTTCTTGTTTATATAGTTTTCTTGATTAACATGAGACACATGTGCAAAAGCACGTAAACTAAACTAGTATTATGTTAAGAGTGTGAAGGTACTTAGAAATATTGATTGAATTTTTTGTCGTTTATAAAAAGACTCCACAATAGACAAAATTGTCATTTATTATTTTTTCTCAAATAAATTATTCTACATTAAAACCAACTAAATATGTTATTAAATACTATAAGTCTTGCCTAGATAAAAGTTTAACGTACACAATAAGTTATTTTTTATATATATTTATTATTAATTAATATGATACACACGTGCAAAGCACGCACACTTAACTAGTATATCTATCTATATCTATCTATCTATCTATTCTATCTATATCTATCTATACTATATTAAAAGTGTGAAGGACATAATGTGATTTGAACTTTTTTCCCTTCATTAAAAATCTCTCCTTTAGACAAAATCGTTTTTAACTATTCTTCTCTCATTATTGTCGTTTAATTATTATGCTAATAATTTTTTTCCTTATTTGATTTATATATAGTATAACATATTTGTGAAAAAAAGTTAGTAAACCAAGAAACTTACACTACGTTTCTTTTAAACGTATTAGGTTTACGAGCCTGTCATTTTAAAACTTGGGAGTCTTTTTATTTCTTATTAAAAATAAATTTTAATCGATTAATTGTTTCATAAATATTTTAGGTAAAAAATTCGTGAGGTTTCAATTCCCCTTTATTTTTAGGGTCTTTTTTTATAACACATGACAAAGCAAATGGGTCACATGTCCCCGATTGAGTTGCCACAGATGCAGCATTAGGTAACTTATTAAGGTTTAAATTGTCTACTTTGTACGACACTTTTCTTGACGCAATCAAGTTGCTCTAACTCTCCACAGGCCAAAGGCAAGTCAAAATTGTATGTTCTCAATTCCAATATCATCGCTCTTATTTATTTATTTATTCATAATATTATATTTATGTACCTTCTAATTTATGTTTCAGCAGGAGTTTGTAGTTTTGATTTTTAATGTATTTTAGAATTATTGGGTATTTGACTCAATCTTCAATCTCCATGCACTTAACAAAATTTTAATAATTTTTTGTATAAAGATTTGGTTTAATTATATTGCTCTAATATCTCAATTATTGTATTATTCTGTTGTTTTTCTGCTTAATACAGGTGGTAGATGAATGTTTGAAAGGTTAGGTTTAATTGCATTGTTTTGATATCTCGATTATCATATTATTTTATTGTAGTTACACACGTGCAACGCACGTACACTAAACTAGTCTATATCTATATCTATATCTATACTATATTAAAAGTGTGAAGGACCTTATAATGTGAACGGGATTTAGTCTTTGGACGGGAGTCACGGCTAAGTTATGTACCCGGGGAAAGGGTAGGTGATGGTTATTGTTTCCTGTATGCATTGTATGTTATGTACTTTTGTCTAAGTAATTGTATGAGTTGCATTTTCAGTCTTGTGAAATGAACTAGGTGTTATTGCTTGTTGGTTTATAAGTATTGATTGTTCATTGTTTGTGACTGTGGATTTATGTGACATTCGGTTGGCTCGGGTACCACGCTTGGTACGGGTATACTAATGGTTGGCTCGGGTACCACGCCTAGTACGGGTATACTAATGGTTGTCTTAGGTACCACGCCTGGTATGGAATATACTAACGGTTGGCTCAGGTACCACGCCTGGTACGGGTTTACTTATTGCATTATGCATTTAATTTGGTTCCATGAGTGGACCGGGTTGTGTTTATAAATTGTGATATTGCATTTTGGTCCTTGAGAGGCCAGGTTTTTATATTGATCTATGAGTTTGGTATTGGTGTAGACCGGAGTGTTATATTATATAGCGAGTTTGGTCTTAGGGTAGACCAGGTTGTACGTTTGACACTTTAGTATTGTCTAAAGGGGATTCAGGGTGGGTCCGGGATATGTAATGGGGTATAATTATTTTTTATTGTGGATTGTTAACCATGGTTATAAAAGTGGATCACAGGTGACTAGTAAGCTAGGGGAATGACTGAGAGTCAGGTGTCGTATTACTAGCTGGTATTGTCACATTGGAAAATTATCTAGGGACCCTAGTGGGGTCCAAATACTCTTGAGTAGCACTATAAGGGTAGTGGGTCTGGATTGACAGGGACTGGGACATTTCTGGATGCACAGTCATGGGGGGTTGACTAGGATAATGGAGAGGCAGTCAATATTGGATTTAGTGGTTGGGTTAAGGCTAAGGTGACTTCGGAAGTTTAAGGCTAAGGTGACTTGGGAAGTGTAAGGTTAGTGTGACTTGGGAAGTCTAAGTTTAGTGTGACTTGGAAGTCTTGAGAGTGAGGGAGTTGGCAGCGGAAGGAACAGGAAGGGTCGAGGTTTGGATTGTAGTTAGAAGGGTGATGCAATGTTGGAGGATAGAGCTATATTGGTTATTTTCATGCTTTCCCTGATTTTCTTATATAACGGTATGAGTGAATTCGGGTCGACCGATGATGGCTACCAGTACATGTGTTTGTACTAATTCTACTCTTGCTATACCTTTTTGGTATAGTCTGGTTGCAGGGTTGGTGATGTTTCATAGGTACATGACGATGGTGATCTCCAGCAGCTTCTGTCCTTCGATTCCATGACGGAAGTTATGTCTCATTTACATTTTTCTATATAAATCATGTAGTAGCTCTTGTACATGTTTTAGACTAGGTCCTAGGTAGGGTATTTTAAAGTTGGAAAATGGTTTTATTGTATTCTTCATAAAGAAGTTTTCCTGAATAAAAGATGGTAAAGGTTTACATGTATTAGAAATGAAAGTTTATGGTTATATTTGAGTTTTTTCGCATTTACCTGTTGGATGGGTGGTAAGGGTTCGTCTATCTAGGTGCATAGAGTAGGCACCCGCACGGCCTGGTAGGTTGGGTCATGAAAGATGGTATTAGAGCCTAGGTTACCGATCACCCAGTACAAGAGAAAAATATTGAATAGAGTCCTACCGATTGGTGTGTTGACGTCCACATCTAATATTTGGGAAACTATGAAGCATTCTAGGAAACATCTCCCTTCTTTCATGTCACGACATGATTTCTCAGGTCATGATGACACCTACAACCCCCAGTAGGAGAACCAATCCCCATAGCCCAGAACGGTTAGTAATGGGCTACTACCTAACCCAAATGCACAATAAGCAGAAATAGCGGAAGCATAATGTAAAGGTAGACAAAGCAGAAGCAAAACTCGAATATATACATAAAGAAAACTACACCAACCGCAAGACTTGGTATCGATAGTATAGAAGCTTCGGAAAGAGATGAGGATATTTGGCCTTCATGGCCTCCTCCGCTTCCCAAGTAGCTCTTTCAACTGAGTCGTGAAAGCTGAAGTACCATCATGGTAATCGATTTCCGATTGAAATACAACTGAGCTGGTTTTATGAGACACGTATACATGCTGAGGATGTAAAAATGACCAACATGATAGGAACTGGATATCCAACATGATAACTGGCCTGGGATGAGAGTAGGAACTCAGCTAAAACTCATAAGGAACGAACATACTCTAGAAATTGCAGTTAACCGATTGGGACACCAAACTGAGAGAAATAGATATACGGGGAAACTATTCTCTTCTGAATACCACTCCTACCATTTGCAACTAACAACCTCAATAGCGCATATAAAGGTACTAAGGTCTAAGTCTAACTACCCGATTCTCCATGTTTAAGCCTATTTCGACTAACCCCTTGCATCTAGAGTTATCTCCTAAGAATGGTATTCTTTCTTATCACATTAACCAACTAATCCAGGGCTCCCCAACCTAAGGGTCACTAGTTGCATAAAACAAATATCCACATGTATCCCATCACTATATTCAAGCTTATAACTATGGTCACCTTATGGTTTCGTAGCTTACCCTATTTAAGACTTCTCTCCTCTCCTTTATCATAACTAAGAATCGCAAATTCAGGGACTTCTACAGGGGGACATACCAGACTACCTCTTCTAACTATTTCGCATGAATAATCCTTACCTCATAATTCACCCACACCTAGAAGTCAAGGTGGAAAAAGTACATTAACAGGGAAAAAGGAATTTGCTACCTCCCAGCTAGGCTACTACAAGGCCTTCTTCCCTAACACTTAAAACAACATAAACCAGAATCATTGAAAGGAAAGAGCAAGAGTTGGAGCATCGTGAATGAAGGATTACAGATTGATCTAGACTTACACTTAGTGTGATCAAGCCACTCAAGGTGGGGATTGGGGAATTGAGCGCAATAGGAATGAGCACTTCACATACTGGGCATGTAAGACTTGAGTTAGTTCAGATCACCACCCATCATCATCAAAGGCAAAGATCAAAGGGCTTTAGAATAAGGAAATCATAAGCGTGAATTGTTTCAAGAATCAGGTCTGAGCATATACATGGTGTAACATGATTTGATTAGACATTGAGGTATTTCTAAAGACTGACTGAGTAAACATAACTGAGCATACTGCGATACATGAGTTCACATAAATAACAGACCTCGGGGCATAAAGATGGGATTCATAGACTCGCAGAGTAAGAGTAGAATCATTGTCTGAAGCAAACACTTGCCATTCTAGAATTTGAACATGAGCGTGAGTCTGAAATAGGACCATGGCGCTGACACACAAGGCATGGAAAAAGTATCATAATGGCAGAAGTATACTTAGGATGCTAGGATGGAAAAAAGCTTCTGCCTCCTCTCTTGACTTTGTTCTAACACCCACAAGCATCGCTACCAGATCCTCTAAAATCTAACTGATTCTACATTCCACCATATCCCCCTTAGGTTCATGCTAGCCTCCTAAGTCTATGGATCTCTAACCAACCTCTCAAAGGAACTATGATCATTTTACCCTAATAGAACATACACTATTCTAGAATCTAGCACGAATACCCACTTCCTTCTATAGTCTAAGACTCTCTTTCTCCTAAAAGTCTAGGCCTCAACCCTCCTATCCCCACTTAGTTCTAGGTCAAGAAAACTCAAAACCAAACAAGAATAGGTGTCTGGGGGCTATGGATGTATAAAGGAAGAAAATCTAGTGACGTACCTGATTCAACTCCTGGAGGAATACTCTGATCCGACTGGCTAGGCAATGAAAGGAATTGGTTTTGGAGCTGAACATCATAGTTGCTCTTCTTAGATGAGGGGCAATCCCTAATCCTATGGCCTAACTGACCACACCTAAAACACCCCTCCTTGCTTGCAAGGCACTCACCTTAATGAAACTTACCACAACTACTACTACCTCAAGGTCTTCAGAGCCTTATGGTGACAAGACTGAGAGTCGAGGGTAGGTGTGCAAACTGAAGATGGGGTTGGTTTGGATGACCTCTGCTGAGAAGATGATTGGTTCTGTGTTCTGGTCTTCTTGTTTTTCCTCCTCCTCTTCTTTAGTTTCTCTTTCTCATTCAACTGAGCTGTCATGGCTTGAGCCAACATACAGATGGATTCACGAAATTCTGCATTCGTAACCTCATGATCTGGAGTGGTTGGATTAGCATTCCTCGTGGGGTTTCTTTGCGGAGACATTATCTGGAATGCGTAAGGAACAGATTAGAAGGGTAAGTAGAGTCAAACTCTATCGCACGATAGTGAACATGAAGAAGTGAAGTTTTTCCTAAAACATTTCATAGCCCCCCCCTCATAAGTGTGGCGCACTTCACACCCATAAAAGAGATTATGCTCGATGCGGCTTTTAGACATCCTAGGACTCTTGAACCTAAGGCTCTGATACCAAGTTTGTCACGCCCCGAGGTTACTCTCTAGACATAACATGGGACTTGGGACCACAAGTGCCCCAAGCTAACCCTTGGTCATAGCATTCTCAATCATAACAAAAGATAAGTAGAAGCATAATACGGAAACCCAATAAGGAAACATCAATAAGGGTCTAAGGGCCACATAACATACAATATCAAAAAGGGGAACTCGAATACAAACTATGTCTGAAATCCTCTAGTCATAACATAAGAGTTGCTAGGACAAGACCCTAGCTAACTTAGAGTATAGAAGTAAATCTAACATAAGGAAAAACATAACTAGTCCTCGCACTATGAGGACTCACCAAAGCTGAGCGTGAGTGGCCGGGAACTCTATCCACAAAGCTGTGAAGAGACACCTGAATGTGTATCATCAAAGGATGCAGCGCAATATGCATTAGTACTATGGAATGTACTAAGTATGTGGGATATGCATAGGTCATGATAAAAATATACTTGAAAGCCTGTTTAAAACTGAGATCATGCATAACTTGTGGTAAAACATGCTTAAATTATCTTTGAAGCTAAAATCATATGGTAATAGTAAAATCTGTAATGTAATGACTCAATGCAATATCATAAGCTAAAAACATAATCATAAGTAGTAAGTCTAAAATCTGAAAGCAATGAGTCAATACATTTTTAAAGCATAAACTATTTCTGTGGGAGGTTCTCTAACCGACATTGACCATGTGAGCTACATGGAAAACAATATATCCTCCCTATCGAAAGGACCCAATATACCTTGCCAGGGTATAAAGGCATTACTTTAGCGTGATCACTAAAATTGATGCTCAACAGAGGAGACTTAAGACCTACGGGGGCACGTAGTTCTGGGACCTTTTGGGTACTCTCACCCTGTCCAACTCAGTGCTAATAGTACTCCCAAAACATACATATAGCTCATATAATACTTGGGCATATCTGATGCCAAATCTATTTGAAAAGCATAAGGGTATATCTGATACCATGCAATTCACTTAATTTAGGTGGACATATCTAGATGCCACACCTTTCATTAAACATAAGGACATATCTGATGTCCAAACTTTCTTTAAACATAGGGACATATCTGATGTCCAAAACTGTTGGAAAAGCAAAAAGGACATATCTGATGTCATGCAATTCACAAGTCATGAATCTTAAAGGTTTGCAAGACCATAATTCAAAATATACTTTTCTTGCTAAATTCATACTTAAAGAATTAGTCATGCAATTTCATAAATACATAGACGCCATGATATCTAATCATGCCAACTTTCTCTTGAAAATATGTAAATTCATAGTTTCATGCTAGAAATCAGCATTCATGCTTGGGCTTTTAAAACCAATAAGAGAATCATAATCAAATTATCAGTAATCAAGAGGAAATCATGAATTTAAACATAGAAACTGATTTCATAAACTTTTCCCAAATTTAGATCAAAACCCTAATTTCATAACTTCATACTTCAAGATAAGAGTTGGTGAATTTGGGCACAAGGGTGGAAGGAACCCATTATTAAAAACCCACATACCTTGGTGGAAGATTACCCACTTGATTGAAAAAGAATTAGGAGACTTGACTTGGAGCTTGGAGACTTGAGCTTGAGAGAACTTTTCCTCTTTGAGTGAAGAATGATGAACTTAAGAGGGACTTAGGGTAATATGGGTGAAAATCCTTCTAAAAGTAGTCAAAACGACTTCACTTAATAAATAATAGGATGGGAAATGACCAAAATACCTCTAGGAATTAATTGGGAAAAAGCTGGAAAATGGTCAACTTTCAGTGACCACGACTCAGTCTACGAGTCATGGTTTGGATGACGGGTTATCGTATGGAGTCGTAGAACTCAGGCTGGAAATTTTAAGTTGCAGCTTCACTTCTACGGGTCAATAGGACAGACCCATAGAAGGAATGACGTTTCGTCATTAGGAGTCATTGTTCACAGGGAGCTAGGCTGACTTGGTCAAACCACGAGTCAAGACTACAACTCATCGTTCCAATGACGAGTCGTAGACTTGACTCGTAGTTTCTAAAGGGGAATCGGGAAAAATGTAATTCCTCTGAAGACAATCCATGAGTCAATAGGAAGGATCCGTCATTTGAATGACGAGTCATCGTTTGGACTCGTGGTTTCTAGGAACACTTAACAACCCAAAGGTCTAGTTCCACGAGTGAAACTATGACTCGTAGAATGAACTACGGTCTGTAGAACCCACTCGTGGTTCTCATACAAAAGGCTAAGCTTGCAAGGATTGAACCATGGATCTATTCCACGAATCGTGGTTCAAACCACGATCTGTGGTTTGGACCCGTCATTTCTGAAATAGGTATTTTTCTGAGGTTTTTAACTTAGATAGGTGGATACGTTTACGGGGTGTTACACTATGAATATCACAAAATCCTCAAGTTTTAAACCAAAAGCCTCAAAAACCTTTCCTTTCCGTGCCACAGGTATATAAATGCAATATGAATATGCAATTACTCAAAATCACATAGAATATATCACACGACAAGGCAATTCGTGGTAAAGAACCCTCCAACCAAGGAAACTGACCTGGGACTCTGTCCAAATCCAAGCTATGGCCTCAGGCCCATAATTTACACACAACCAGTAAAAGCCAGAAATAATGGAAAGATAACCATGAAAACAACTACAAGCATCTACTCTACCTCTAAAACCTTCTAAAAGCATACTAAGGATTCTACGCTAGCCACAGTGATACTACAAGCTCTTAGACTAAGGATGACAGTAGTATTCCAAATCTAATATCCGAAATGGCCAATTTAATACAAGTCATGAGATTTAAGCCTAATTTTACCTATTATCCAACCTAACGTTCTAATAACATATAAATATATATAATCTAACTATACTCAGTCTAGGAAGTAAATCATAACCTACCAAAAAGGCCAAGCATGCGCGCACAATCCAATACATAAGACTGGAGCCTATCTCCCCCAAGGAGTATTTGCAAGCCACCACACTATCAAAACAAGAATCTAAACATTAATATGAGACTAACGATACCCATATTGCTATAATAATAGCCAGGTCAAAATTCGGGTCACAAACAGCCTCGTGATCCAAAATTAGAAATGAAAAATACACATGTGTTCCTTATCATCCCGGGGGTACGTGCTCAAACTTTGAGCGGAAATGGATAACAATTGGGGCTCAAAACAGCCCGCTCAAGCCAAGAATTAAAGATGGAATTTCAAGGAATAAATCCAGAAATTGGGCAAGAAAGCTTACCACAATGCGAGAAATCATGCCAAGGAGGTATATTGAGCGAGCCCACGATCATGTAATCACAAATGGGGAAGATTCTACAAGAATCCCAAGCTTTTGAAAGTAAGCAACAATGGAGGATTTAAGAAAATAAGAGAAGAAAAGGTTGGGGAAAAAGACTTACCAATTATCAAGAAAACATGGATAATCAAAGAACAACAATTTCCCGAAGCTAGAAACTGATTTGGAGAAATTTATAGAGTGATTTAGGTGCCTAAGAGTTGGAGTTGAAGGAAATGGCTGGAAAAATGTAGGGGCTCAGCACTGGAAAATACCCTTCGCAAATGCGGCCACCCCTCCACGAACACGGCCACTCCTCCGTGAACGTGATGAACAAAAATGGGGTGGCTGGAAATTACCCTTCGCAAACGTGCCCCTCCGCTGATAAGTCAATAATCTACCAACTTATTAAGCTTATATCCATGAATTATTGATATGTTTTGAATCGATTTTAGAGGTTTTTATGACCTTTATTGATGTCTATGCAGGTACTTTTGATAGAAGATGAAGAACAAGGATATGGACCCAAAAAGAGCCAAAAAGGAGCTAAGTGTGAAGAGTTGAGAATAGCTGAAGAATCTAAACTAAGATACGGTGGCTGTGCGACACGCATAAGCCGAGGTGCAGTTTGCACCTCCTCTGCATAAAGCTGCTAAAGTTGCTGAAGATTCTGCAAAAGAGTGCGGCCACTGTGCGATGCGTACACCCTGTGGTACGAAATGCACCACCTTCGCACGAAGTTCACTAATGCTGCTGAAGTCACTAGTCTAATTGGAGTAGGTGTGCGATGCGCATATTGCGATGTGCCAACCGCACATTGCATCACACACCTCCCGAAAGGGCAAACTTGTCCTAATTTTATGTGATGACTTGGGAACATATAAAAGGCCATTTTAGGCTCAATTTGTATATACAATACTTCAGACCTGATTCTTAGAGATAATGTTTTGCTTTGTAAACAATTTTCCACCTCTATAAGTTAGGGTTTTGAATCCAAAGCTCTTGGTTAACAATTTGTGTGCCTAATTTGATCCTAGAACTTAAAGATTTAGCTATAATGGAAGAGATATTGACTTACCCAGATGGTATCTCCTCTTCTCTCACCATGAGTGGCTAAATTCTCTTGTCTAGGGATGTATTGCTGATGGGTGCTTAGCAAATGGGTGTGGGTGTTTTTAATTCATCTTTATAATTATAATTGCTTATTTGACATGGGTCTAGTAATTTCACCAAGTTTTAACAATAAAATTGATGGTTGCAAACATTAGTTTACTTTACTTGACTATGTGATTGCTTGAAAGAGGATTTCATGGTTGTGGATGTGAAATTGGTAGTGGGTACTTAGTAATCCATCTAGATTTGAGGCTAGTAATAGCTCTTATCATAGGAATCTCCCATTTAAGGGTCTAAGCTGGATATAATGTGACCTCCCCAAGCATATGTTGGTTGATTGTTGATAAAACCAATGGTGTTCTACCCGAAATCATTGGAAATGTGGATGTTGATTGAGAGATAAACATTCCACACCTATAACCAACGGTACATGTGTCAAATAGCGAGAATAGAAGTGAATTGATGATCACCCTATCCCATAAGTAACGCCCCATCGGATGTGCATCCCTAGTCTTCTAAATCACTTGGTACACCGATCTTTAGGTTTATTGCTTTTTGTTGAATTGTGTTAGTAGTGACAACTTTCCCAATTACCCCCATCCTTTTACTTTTTGTTTAAGCAATTACTCTCAACTTGAAATCAACTCATACAATCTCTAGTTGGCTAAGTCAAGTCCCTTGGGTACGACCCTGACATCCACTGGGTTTATAAATTTTGTGTTGCTGCACGATCGCCGTGGCGCCTCCTAATTGGAGAGCACAATTTGAGCATACATCAAAATGGCGCCGTTGCCGGGGAACTTGAGTTTTAGCTATTTTTGATTATTGTTTTGAAGTCACCTTGAGAGTACTTGTTTATTTTACTTTTGTTTGTTGTTTATGGTGGACTTGTACGCACACATCATTCGAGCATAAAGGCCGGTACCTCTCACTCAGCCCACTCGCTCTTGACCTTGATACTTTGCCAGGTTGGACTTTTAGGGGCCGAGGGAGCAATGGGTGCTACCTCTGCTAAAGATATTAAGGATTGGTTAAAAAATGAAGCTCGAAGAGTTAGAGAGTTATCAATCACTTCCACTCTCCTTGTATTCATGGTAAAGAGTGTCTATAATGAGCGGCTAAAAATAATTAACACCATTGGTGCCATTAGGGGTATGAAGATTATTCAAGATGGTGTGAGTTCGAATGAAGGTAGTGATGAAGTGTCCATTGCTGACCACGAGGTGGGTTTCCATGATATCCCTCACAGTGTGGGCAGGTGCGATCATGGAAATCAAGGTCGGCATGAACCACATGAAGACTCTAGAATGGAGAGTATGCTTGTACAGGTGCTAGAAAAAGTAGGGGCAACCTACAGATTCATCGAGGAGTTGAGCCACAACCTTGGAAGTCTTGCCCAAACCGTTCAATCGCATTCTGTAGCCATTAAACGTCTTAAAGATAGAATGCGTTGGCTCAATTCCCAATTCAAATCTAGGAAACTCGAGGATGAAGAGAGGGGTAGTGGTGATAAGAGCTCTCTAGACCAAGAGGATAATGAAATGCCAATGGTAAGCAAACCTCAAAAAAAGCAAATTTGGGGATATGGTGTGCCCAAGGTTGTTCAACATGAGAGAAAGGAGAATAAAGCTCTTAAACCATTCCCTACCTGTCTGCCTCAATTCCCTCAACAACTTTTTCAAGAAAGAATGGATGAGAGTCTGAATGATTTCGAGGCTTCATGGAAGAGAATCACCATAAACACGCTGGCGAGTTCCACTTCTAACAAAATGCCCGAGTATGACACATTCGTGAAAGAGTTATGCACTACTTGCAATTTAGAAGAGGTGGGGGTAGTTCAGCTATCTCCATTTAGTAGTGAGATTCTTGCGGGGGATATTTCCAATGATGTGATGATGCCAGGTGTGATGATGCCAGGTTTGAGATACCTTTTATCTTGTGGCATCCTATCCTAAAAACGGGGCACACCTTGAGTAAAATGAACTCGGGGGAATTAAAGTTTGCATTGAATGATGAGGAAGTCACCTTCGACGTGAGTAGATCTATGAGGAAACCAAGTGGTCTCCAAACGGCTTTCACAATTGAAAAAATCAAAGAAATTGTCAATTTGTACACGAGAGAGGGATTTTTTGATGAAGTCTTAGAAACGGTACTATTGAATCATGATGGTGAGGGTATGGAGGAATTCAACGAAGTTTGTTGTGCATTTGTGGGCATGGGATCCTACTATTATCCCCCAAAGAAGCTTGGTCTTCACCTAAAGAACAGGGAAACTCCACCATCTAAACCCTACATCATTAAACCTCCTAGCTTGGAGCTCAAACCCTTGCCCTACCATTTGAGGTATGCATACTTGGGTGCCAACGAGACCTTGCCGGTCATTATTTCCAACAAGCTAAGCGACAAGCAAGTGAAAGCTTTGCTTAACGTATTAAAGAAGCATATCGGCTCTATAGGGTGGACCATTATGGATATCAAAGGTATACCTCCTGGAATATGCACCCATAAAATAAACCTCCAAGAGGAAAGTATCCCTTTGATTGAACACCAATGGAGATTAAACCCACCTACACAAGAGGTGGTGAAGAAAGAAATCATCAAGTGGTTGGATGTGGGGGTAGTCTTTCCCATATCGGATAGCATGTGGGTTAGCCCTTTGTAATGTGCTCTAAAAAAATGAGGAATTACAGTGGTGCCAAACGATAAAGATGAGATGATTACCCTCAGACCCGTGACCAGTTAGAGAGTGTGCATGGACTATAGAAAGATGAATTCTTGGACGGAAAAGGACCACTTCCCTCTTCCTTTCATGGATCAAATTTTAGATCGGTTGGCGGGCCGTGGCTTCTATTGCTTTCTAGATGGCTATTCTGGGGACAACCAAATTTCAATTGCCCAGAGGACCAAGAAAAGACCACTTTCACATGCCCGTATGGCACCTTTGCTTTCAAAAGAATGCCCTTTGGACTTTTCAATGCTCCGGCCACCTTCCAAAGGTGTATGATGTCGATATTCTCGGATATGGTGGAGGATACAATGGAGATCTTCATTGATGACTTTTTGGTCATAGGGGATGAGTTTAATGATTGTCTGGAGCACCTAGAGGAGGTCCTTAAAAGGTGCGAGGAAACGAATTTGGTGTTAAATTGGGAAAAGTATCACTTCATGGTAAAAGAAGGGATAGTTTTGGGGAACAAGATCTCTGAAAAAGGGCTTGAGGTTGATCAAGCAGAGATTGAAGTTATCTTGAAACTTACCCCTCCAAAAACTGTGAAAGACATCCGGAGTTTTCTCGTGAACGCTGGATTCTATCGGCGATTCATCAAGGACTTCTCAAAGGTGGCTCACCCTATGTGTAAGCTTTTAGAAAAAGAGGAAAAATTTGACTTTGATGATAAATGCATGACGACTTTTCTCACCTTGAAAGAGAAGCTTACCTTTACCCCAGTTATCACTGCCCAGGATTGGTCAAAGCCTTCTGAGCTTATGTGTGACGCCAATGGCGTAGCTTTAGGGGAAGTGTTTAGTCAGCAAAAAGATAAGCTTTTTCACCTGATCTATTATGCGAGAAAAACTTTAAACACAACACAAGCAAATTACATGGTTACGGAACAAGAATTATTGGCTGTAGTTTTGCGTTTGAGAAATTTCGGGCATATCTCTTGGGCACTAAAGTGGTGGTGCACACTGATCACGCTGGTATAAGGTACTTGATGACTAAAAAGGATGCCAAACCAAGATTAATCCGGTGGGTGTTACTTTTTCAAGAGTTTGATTCTGAAGTGAAGTATCGAAGAGGGTGTGAGAATCAGGTGGCTGACCACCTATCCCATTTGGAAGATGAAGGAAGGCCGGTAGGAGAGCTTGAAATTAATGACTCATTCCCGGATGAGCAAATTTTGGCTGCATCTCATGACTTGACACCTTGGTTTGCTGATTTCGCTAATTACTTGGCAAGTGATCTACTCCCAGAGGGATTGAACTCTAATCAGAAAAAGAAATTCCTACACGATGTTTGGAAATATTATTGGGATGAGCCCTACTTATTCTGGATTTGTGCCGATGGGATGATAAGGAGGTATGTTCCAAAAATTGAAATGTTACCCATTCTTATAGCATTCCATTCATCCCTTGTTAGAGGACACCATGGGGGTATGTGCACGAGCTCTAAAGTATTGCAAAGCGGGTTCTATTAGCCCACGTTGTTCCAAGTTGCTCATGATTTGGTAAAGAAGTGTGAAAAGTGTCAACGCGGAGGAGGCATATCTCAGCGCCATGAGCTTCCACTAACACCCATCCTAGAGGTAGAATTATTTGATGTATGGGGTATCAATTTCATGAGACCTTTCACGAGCTCACATGGGAACACCTATATTCTAGTGGCTGTGGACTACGTGTCCAAGTGGGTTGAAGCGGTGGCTTTACCAAATAAGGAGGAGAGAAGTGTGACTGCTTTTCTCAAGAAGCACATCTTATCAAGGTTTGGCACACCTCGTGCCATCATTTGTGATGGCGGATCTCACTTTTGCAATAAATTGTTCAGCGCACTACTTGAAAAATATGGTGTCAAACACAAAGTGGCCACTCCTTACCATCCACAAACGAGCGGGCAAGTTGAGGTGTCCAACCGGGAGATTAAGTCCATCCTTTCAAAGTCAGTGAATGTTCACCAAATAGATTGGTCACGCAAGTTGGATGATGCACTATGGGCATACAGGACGCTTATAAGACCCATATTAGAATGCCCCCTATCAACTAGTTTTTGACAAAGCTTGTCATCTCCCGGTCGAATTGGAACACAAAGCTATATGGGCCTTAAAGAAGCTGAACCTAGATTGAGAGAGAGCCGCTCGCACTAGAGTAGAAGACATAAATGAAATGGATGAGTTTCAGATGCGAGCATATGAAAGTGCCTCTATCTACAAAGCCCGGATGAAGCACTATCATGATCAACAAATCTTAAGGCAATAGTTTCATCTGGGAGATTGGGTACTATTGTTCAACTAGAGGTTTCGGCTTTTTCTGGAAAAGCTAAGGTCCAAATGGTTGGGTCCTTTCAAAGTGCTTCAAGCTTACGCCAATGGAGCTATAGAATTGGAAAATGAGGATGGCTTAGCTTTCAAGGTCAATGGGCAGTGACTGAAGAAGTATTTGGGCATTCCGGGAGAAGTTGCATTTGTAGAGGCCATTTACTTGGACAAACCTTGATCGGGAGGTACCTTCATCGAGTAGTGATGTTAAACCAAGCGCTTCTTGGGAGGCAACCCAAGCTCTTTTTCCTTTTATATTTTTCTTACTTTCTAGATTTATCTTGCATGTTGTCTTTGTTAGCCTTGTAATTGGGATTAAAGCTAAGCGATCGCACCTCATAAAGTGCACATCGCACATCAAATTGCATGAGCTTAACATAATAGCTGGTAAATTAGGCCATATCCTGTGAGATTGGTGTGCGATCGCATGATCAGTGGTGTACGTCGCACACTCATTTTGCACCTCATTCTAGAAAACTGCCAGTTTCTCTCAGAAATCTTCACTGCACAATCTTGAGTGCGTGTCACACATTGGTTGCACCAGCAATAAACAGAATGAGGATCAAACTTGACCACTTTGATTGTGCGATTGAAGTGCGACCGTATCACCTGTAATGTGTTTCACACCTCAGTTTAGGGAGTTTACTGCCTCTTCTAAATTGTATCATTGGGGACAATGTTCGGTTTCAGTTGGGGGGTACTTGCATCGCCTTGTTAATAGTAGTGTAGAAATAAACTCCAAGGGTTTTCTTAATACCATGGTTCTTTCCCAAGGAGCAAAAGTTTTGATTATTTTCTTTTTCTTTTCTTTTGTTTTTGTGTGTCGAACCGGGTTGGTGTTTCCCTATGATAGATTGAGAGGCAACTTTGTTAAGGGAAAATGCCAAGTTTTAGTTTAGAATTGAGTTCGTAAGTGCTCGTCTCGAAATGGGCCCACTGGAAAAAAATAAATTTCATGGCAATTTATTTTTGAAAATGAAAGGAAGAAGGGAAATGAATTTTTGAGGAAAACCATTCTCTTGTCATGACTTGCAACTCTCGCTTTGGCTTGATTGACTCACAAACGAATGTGTAATGAACTCGGAATAGCTTGTCAAAAGTCAGTTTCCCCAATTGATTGTGGGACTAATGAATGAAGTCTTGTGGTATGATGCCTTGTGTGGTGAGGCTATACCTTGATTCTTGTGCATGCGTGTCATCTAGAACTTTCCCCGAATGTGATTCAAGGCTAAATTCTAGGTGTAACTGATCTTGGAAGATGACCTTAGGCCCTTTTTGATAAGCCACTTCACCCAAATGACTTCCCAATGACATCAAATCCTAGTGAACCCCTTTGAGCTTGTGACCGTTCTTTGGCACCTTGTCAACACCTTGACCTTTTTGGAACCTCTATCTTGGCACCCATCCTCCCTAATTGCTTGGAAATGAAATGTAGGCTAAAAGCCTAAGTTTGGGGGGGGGGGGAAAACAAAAGACAACATAGGCAAATGCCTAAGTTTGGGGGTGCATATGATTAAATGAGGAGAAGAAAGGAAGTGCACTTAAAGTGCAAGGTAGAACCTTAATTTCAAATTAAAAATTGCTCAAATATACCAATCCAATGAGCAAATTGAAAAGCAAAAAATTGGTGCTACCAAGTAAAGGTGATATAAGGTGTGAATGATCATGAGTTAAAAAGAAGAAATCTTGGGTTGTGCGAGGGAGGAATAAGGTGAAGTTAAAATAGAAAAATGTGAGCGGTGTTCGAAATGAGAACAAAGAGCATTAGGGAGGTGTAGTCACTTGAACCAAATGATATCCTCACCTTATCCCTAGCCAATATCGTAACCCGCAAGTCCTTGGTGATTCCGAGCTTGGCTACCCTACATTAGTGGCAATTTATATGAAGGGCAAGCCTATGGTTTAACGCGTATGCACTTGAACTTCCTTGAGAGAGTGAGAGTCTTCTTGGTTCTCTTATAATCCCGTGTTTTGAGAATTGAATGATTGTGGATGGGATTCTCTCTTGTGATGAGTGGCATCATGCACTCAAATTGAAGCATAGAGTCTCTATTTCAATTGAGGGAAATGAATGAGACAAGTTGTGTGGCAAATCTCGAGGCAAACCTTGACGGTCCATGCCAATGACTTGAGAAGCTTAAATGTCTTGTTTTAAATGGCAAATTCCCTTGATTTTAAATGAGAAATGATGTCCCTTTAAAAAAGGTTTTGAAATAACCAATTGCCTTGAGTTTGTGGTGGTCCAAATTGAGATGAGCATAGTAGTTGAGTCCTTTATTTGAGTCTTTTGTTTATTTCTTTTTCTTAAATTTTTAGTGTAGAGTAGTCTTTTGTTCCTTGATTGAACCTTAGCATAATTTATTCCTTGCCTTGTAAGTATCTTGCTTGAGGACAAGTAATAGTTCAAGTTTGGGGGTTTGATAAGTCGGTAATCTACCAACTTATTGAGCCTATATCCATGAATTATTGCTATATTTTGAATCGATTTAGAGGTTCTTATGACCTTTATTGATGTCTATGCAGGTACTTTTGATAGAAGATGAAGAACAAGGATATGGACCCAAAATGAGCCAAGAAGGAGCTAAGTGTGAAGAGTTGAGAAGAGCTGAAAAATCTGAACCAAGATGCGGTGGCTTTGCGACACGCAAAAGCCGAGGTACGGTTTGCACCTCCTCCGCATGAAGCTGCTAAAGTTGCTGAAGATTTTGCAAAAGAGTGCGGCCGCTATGCGACACGCACACCCTGTGGTGCAAAATGCACCACCTTCGCATGAAGCTCACTAATTCTGCTGAAGTCACTGGTATAATTGAAGTAGGTGTATGATAAACACATTGCAACGTGCGAACCGCATGTCGCATCGCATGCCTCCCGAAAGGGCAAACTTGTCCTAATTTTATGTGATGACTTGGGAACATATAAAAGGCCATTTTAGGCTCAATTTGTATATACATTACTTCAGACCTGATTCTTAGAGATAGTTTTTTGCTTTGTAAACAATTTTCCACCTCTATTGAGTGAGGGTCTTGAATCCAAAGCTTTTGGTTAACAATTTGTGTGCCTAATTTGATCCTAGAACTTGAAGATTTAGCTATAATGGAGGGGATGTTGACTTACCCAGATGGTATCTCCTCTTCTCTCACCATGAGTGGCTAAATTCTCTTTTCTAGGGGTGTATTGATGATGGATGCCTAGATAATGGGTGTGGGTGTTGTTAATTCATCTTTATAATTGCTTTTTGACATGGGTCTAGTAATTTCACCAAGTTTTAACAATAAAATTGATGGTTGCAAACATTAGTTTACTTTACTTGACTATGTGATTGCTTGAAAGAGGATTCCATCGTTGTGGATGTGAAATTGCTAGTGGGTACTTGGGAATCCATCTAGATTTGAGGCTAGAAATAACTCTTATCATATTAATCTCCCATTTAAGGGTCTAAGCTAGAGATAGTGTGACCTCCCCAAGCATATGTTGGTTGATTGTTGATCAAACCAATGGAGTTCAACCCGAAATCATTGGAAATGTGGATGTTGATCGAGAGATAAACATTCCACACCTATAACCAACGCTACTTGTGTCAAATAGTGAGAATAGAAGTTAATTGATGATCACCCTATCCCATAAGCAATGCCCCATCGGATGTGCATCCCTAGTCTTCTAAATCACTTGGTACACCCATCTTTAGTTTTATTGCTTTTTGTTGAATTGTGTTAGTAGTGACTACTTTCCCAATTCCCCCCCATCCTTTTAATTTATTGTTTAAGCAATTACTCTCAACTTGAAATCAACTCATACAATCTCTAGTTGGCTAAGTCAAGTCCCTTGGGTACGCCCCCGACATCCGTTGGGTTTATACATTTTATTTTGCTACACGATCATCGTGGCCTCCTAATTGGAGAGAACGATTTGAGCGTTCATCACCCCCGAATTCGATGACAAAAAGGCCCATGAAAGAAACCAACTGTCAAGGGCATTATCTTTTTTAATTGAGTGGTTGGCTCAATGGCATGAAAGGAAGCCGAACTGCTGAACTAGAGTTCGAACCCCAATCGATACATCTGTTTTTGTTGTCAACATAATTCTAATTTTCATAGCGTCAAAGGGATATGAGGCCACGTATACAAGATTCAAAAATGCTCTTTGGCCTAAAACCCTAAATTTGCCTACAACCTAAATTTTCCTACCGCCGCCGGCCGGAATGGCCTCCACCTCCGGTGGCACACCATCGGAGGACAACACAATGAACCTAAATTTGCCTACCACCCTTACCCCCCTAAAAAAAATACCATTAACCCTAGATGATCCAACTATGCCAACCTTTTAAACTAGCACCATTACCCAACGCCCCAAAGGTATCTCCTAAACTAGTGATCATCGTGCATGGAGAACCAACCATAACATGGAAGAAGTCAAAAGTAAAAAGCTTAATACAACAAGAAAACCTGCAGTATACAACCATTGGAAAGTTCTCATATGGAAAACCAGATATCAAAGAGCTATGAAAAACTATACCGGGACAATGTGGAATAAAAGGAGATTGCAACATAGGAGTCTTGGACAATAGACATGTTTTAATCAGGCTCAATCAATTTGAAGACTATGTACATCTATTTTCAACACCGGCCTTATAACTAAAAGTTAACTCTGTAATGTGGAAGATGTGAACGCTAAAGTGGGATCCTTGGTTCAATCTAGAAGTAGAAACTACCATAGCAGTAGCTTGGATGTCACTACCAGTTTGCCACCAAATTTCTTTAGGCAGAATGCAGTATTTTCAGTGGCCTCAGCACTAGGAAAACCACTCACAGTAGACATGGCTACAAGGAACCAAACAAGGCCAAGTTGTGCTAAGCTAAAGGTAGAAGTGGACTTTGGTGGCTAAACTACCACAAATGATCAAAATCAATGAGGAGGATGATAACACAGGGGAGATCAAATCAAAGTGGATCCAAATACAATATGATTACCTCCCCAAATACTGTAGGGAATGTTGCTTACAAGGACATGATGAGCAAGGATGTTGGAATGTACACCATGAATTGAAAGCAGACCAGGAACAAGGAGAAAATCAAAGCAAGAAGAGTACTACCGGGACTGCAGCAAACCAATCAAAATTCCTAGCTAGTGGAAAATACTTAGGGAACCAACAGATGACAATGGAATGGATGACAAGAAGAAGAAAATACAAAAGAGATAAGGCTGGAAGGTTCATTAGGGAGTTGGATAAAGAAGATGATATTCAAACCAACAACACCTTTGCAACTTTAGATAAAGTGACAAAAGGAGATGAGAAGGGTAATACAGCTAATGATAAGCCAGCATGAACAACAAAAAATGAGAAACCAAAGGAATATGCTAAGGAATGGGTCATACAAGCCTTTGGAACCTCAGAAAAAATTGATGAGGAACCTAAAGGAAATCAAGGTCACAAAGAAGATTCAGCAACAGAAAAGGATACAGAGACACAAGATAGCAACACCAGGCAAGAGGAACAGGACAACAATAGTATAATTGTCAGACTAGATGATACTGCAACAGGCACATAGATTCAAGTTCACAAAGGGGAAGAGGGCACAACCCCAACCTCTAGCAATCTTAGATACCAGCAGTGTAGAAAAAGTAGTGAAATAAAGCAATTGGAAGAGCATGGATAAGGAAAGTCTGAAGCAGAATATGGAAAAAATAGCAAGAGAAGGACACTTGTCCCCAAAACAAGTGGAGCAGTTGAAAGCAACAAATCTAAAACAAAAGAAAAAGGAGAAAGAAGCAACCCACACAGTGGGGAGACAAACAAGGAGTACTGTATCTAAATCCAACCAGTCTTAATTAATGCTCTTATATGGAATATTAGATCAGTAAGTACACAACAAGCATTCACAAGATTGATCACACTTCAAAAGAGATATAAGTTCTACTTCATAGGACTTATGAAACCTTTCCAGGAGGGGCACACAATTGAGAATTATAGGAGAAAACTGGGAATGCATACATCAGGATTTAGTGTATCAGGAAAGATTTGGGCTTTCCTAGATGAAGAAATAAGCCATACTGTCCTGGTGGATAAATAACAACTATTATCCCTGAAGTTATATAATCAGGAAATAGGGAACTCATTGTCACTTTGATCTATGCCAAATGCACTTAGCTAGAGAGAGAGGATCTATGGGAATCCTTAGATACTATGGCCAATAATATAAAAGTACCATGGATAGTTGGGGGATATTTTAATGTCATAACATCAGATGAAGAAAAGCTAGGGGTCCTACCTGTCACTATTGCTGAAACACTAGACTTCACTCAATGTATCAATAACTGCAACCTCAATGATCAAGGATTCACAGGAAGTAAGTACACTTGGTGGAATGGAAGAACTGATGAATAGTGTATCTTTAAAAGGTTGGACAGGGTGCTATGCAACAGTGAGATGATAGACCTTTTTCCTGTCATAGAGGTAGAACACCTGGTGAGAAGTGGGTCTAGTCACTCCCCATTACTACTGAAGTACAACACTACCAATGAAGAGATAGTAAGACCTTTTAAATTTCTAAATTTCTGGGTGGAGGATGAAATCTATATGCAAGTTGTAGAAGAGAATTGGATAGCTGACTTTGACGCTTCTCCTTTCATAATCTTTTATCACAAGATTAAGAAAGTGAAGAAAGCCCTAGCTAGGTGCAGTAAACAAAGGTTTGGAGATATTTTCCAGGAGATAGCAACTATGGAAGAGATTATAGCAGTACATGAAGCACAGTTTGAAGTCATGCCATCACTAGCCAATAGGGAAAAGTTGCATAAAGCTTAGGCAGATTTGAATAAAAATCTCCATTTAGAGGAAGAGTACTGGAAGTAGCAGGCAAGAATGGACT
This sequence comes from Jaltomata sinuosa, assembly GCA_003996215.1. Lineage (NCBI taxonomy): Eukaryota > Viridiplantae > Streptophyta > Magnoliopsida > Solanales > Solanaceae > Jaltomata > Jaltomata sinuosa. The sequence continues at coordinate 27,936 of QJPP01004124.1, forward strand.
GGTTTAAAGATGGGGAAAGAAACCCAAAATTCTTTCACACACATGTTAAAGGTAGAAGATCCAGGCTGAAGATTAATAAAATCCAGAATAAAGATGGAGAGTGGCTGGAAGATAAGGAAGAAATGGTTGAGGAAGCAGTAAAATTCTACAAGAAGCAATTCACCAGGGAGGAGGAAGATCTAAACTTTGAGTTACCGGAATAATTGCCTGTTATGGTCACTCAGGAGCAGAACCAGCACATGTATAGAATTCCAACAGAAGAAGAAGTTAAGGAGACAGTTATGAACCTTAACAGAGACAGTTCAGGGGGTCCTTATGAACTCACAGGAGTCTTCTTCTAATATACTTAGAACATCATCAAAAAGGACCTAGTAAAGATGGTGAAAGCATTTTTTAATGGTGTTGAACTGCCAAGATTTGTCACACATACTAATCTAGTTCTACTTCCTAAAAGAACAGAGGTACAAACCTTCTCTGACTTGAGACCTATATCACTGAGTAACTTCCTAAACAAGATCTTTAGCAGAATACTACATGAAAGAATGAAGGAAGTACTACCAGGTATCATCTCACCAGAACAGGCTGGCTTTGTACAGGGGAGAAGCATTGCAAAAAATGTACTGTTGGTATATGAATTAGTGACAAAAATTAGAAAGAGAGGAAAACTAGCCAACATGGTGATCAAGCTGGACATGATGAAAGCATATGATAGAGTAACATGGCTATTTTTGACTAAGGTGCTGAGGAGAATGGGGTTTGATGAAAGAGTTATTGACATGGTATTCAGGCTAATCTCCAACAACTGGTACTCAGTACTATTTAATGGCTAACCTAAAGGAATCTTTACTTCTTATAGAGGATTAAAGCAAGGGGACCCCTTATCCCCTACTCTATTCATCTTAGCTGCAGAGGTTTTATCCATATCTTTAAATTCCTTACATGACACCAAGGATTTTAAAAGGTTTGGAATGCTAAGGGGAAGCCCTAGGATCAACCACCTTGCCATTGCAGATGATATGATAATCTTCTACAAAGCAGAAGTCATAACTATGCAATTGGTAATGGGGAAGATGAATGCATATGAAAGAATATCAGGGAAAAGAATCAACAAGGACAAGAGTGCTATATATCTACATGCTAATTTATCCAATGGAGTAGGGGTGACTGCAGAAGTAGCTACAGGTATATTCAGGAAGAGTTTCCCATCCACATACCTTGGATGCCCTGTTTTTTACATGAGAAAGCAGAAAGCCTTCTATTTTCAGATGATCCATAGAATAAGGAATAAATTGCAAGCATGGAAAAGAAAGCTCCTATCATATGGATGAAGAGCTATACTGATTAAACATGTGCTTTAGAGCATACCCATCCACTTTTTATCAGTATTGAACCCTCCAAAAAATGTTATCACCCAGATTCATTGAATCTTTGCTCAATTCTTTTGGAGCAGTTGCATTGGAGGAAAGAATAGACAATGGGCTAGATGGAACACCATATGTCTACCAGAAGCTGAGGGAGGACTAGAATTCAGATCTCTGACAGATGTTTCTATGGCCCTATTCTGCAAATTATAGTGGAACTTCAGAACAAAGCCTACAAACTAGAGTGTGTTCATGAGTAACAAGTATTGCAAGAAACAGAACCAAAATGAAGTCATATGAAAGACAGAAGGAAATGAATCTCAAGTCTGGAAAAAGATGCTACATGCCAGAGATTTAATTAAACATCAGATATGGTGGCAACCATCAATGGGACCTCACTCTTGTGGCATGATAATTGGACAGGATTAGGTGCTCTCAATAATATCATGCTTGAGGATCACCAATATGATGAGAATGTGCAAAATGTAAGAGAAGTAGCTAGGAATGGGGCATGTGATACTGACAGGCTGCAACAATTGTTACCACAGGAACTTGTTGATCATGTTGTAAACAATATTAAACCACCTAGTATTAGAGGAAAACTAGATAAAGCACGGTGGATGCTAGAACCTAATGGGGAGTTTGCTGTGAAATCATCTTGGAACTACATCAGGAGAAGAGAAGATCCAAACACAATTCTAAATACGCTATGGGTGAAGGGGATCCCATTTAAGATAACTTTTTTCATGTAGAGACTATGGAAATTCAAGGTTCCTATGGATGAAAGGATAAGAAGATGGGGCTATGCTCTGCCATCTAAGTGTTGGTACTGCACTAACCCAGGACAAGAGACTATAACCCACCTATTCACCCAATCCCCTACAGCTAATAGGACATGGTCCTACTTTTGCTCTTTGGCAGGTATTAACATTCAAGGACTACACCTAAGGGAAATCATACTAGCTTAGTGGAATGCCCAGTGAGAAAAGACATGAAATCATACTATAAATCCATCCCTGGAATTATAGTATGGGAACTATGGAGGAGAAGAAACTTGAACAAGCATGAAGGAAAACTAATCTCTACGGACAGGGACATCTACCTAGTCACTGAAACATTGCACAGACTACTAAGAGTAAGAAGACCTACAATGCAATTTCCAGCAAAATGGCCTGATATACTAAAGAGAATGGAAGAATACTCACCTCAGATGAAAATAACCGAAGTTCTTTGGTAATTTCCACCTGAGAACTGGGTAAAATGCAATATTGATGGCACTGCAAGAGGGAACCCAGGGAGATGCTCATATGCATTATATGTCAGAGATAGCAAGGGGGATCTAATGTATGCAGAAGCTAAGGAAATAGAGGAGAGTACAAGCACAATATCAGAAGCAAGAGCTATACTGGAGGCTTGTAAGCATGTACAGGGAAAGAATATAGAACAAGTGATAATCCAGACAGATACAAAGCTGCTCACTAATGTTATAAAGGGGATCTGGAAACCACCATGGAATATTACAGGATGGATTGAAGAGATACAAACAATTTTAGCAGAAAGACAAACACAAGTAGTACACATCCTAAGGGAAGGGAACAAGGTTTCTCACTACCTAACAAATCTAGAACTTGACAAAGGGGAAATAAAATACCAAGGTTTCCATGATATGGATTCAAAATGCAAAGGATTAATTAATGAGGACAAACTACAATGTCCATATATCAGAATTAAAGCAAGACATCAATAATCCAGAAGCAGCGCAAAAGAAGAGATACATTCAAAAAAGAGGCAGTAAAGTAATGAGCACAAAATCAAATGCAAGCAACTCAAAAAAAGATCCAGATTACAGAAAAGTTCAGAAGTAAGCAGTACAAATAAACCCTTGCTTAGTGAGAGAGCTCAAGTCAAGACGAGCAAGGAAGCTGATGAACCCAACCTGCAAAAATTCGTTAACATTAGCATGAAAAAAATAGAGAAGAGGAAAGGTGGAACAAAGAGAAGAAGCTTACCTCACTCACCATGGAAGGGGTGCAAGCACTGAGCTCAGAGGTGAAGATGCAGCGGACAACAATGTCGATCTGTAAGTTTAGGGATTTTGATTTGGAAACCTTTAGTTCCAATCTGATTTTTGCTTTTAGTTTAGTGTAGGCATTAATTTTATTCTGGGTTTGGGCCAGACTCATGTGTTAGATGTAATTTCTTTCATAATTTTATTAATAAAAGGCCCAATAGGACAACAAATTAATTAAAAAAAAAAGTTGTCAAGGGCAGATTATTCACACTTTAGGTCCCCGAGAATGCATTCGGGGTCCCGCAAACACAAATGACCTGAGCTATTTGACTAGAAACGGCGTTTCGGATTGAATGAAATCAATTAAAATCCCATCGAAGGTCGATTTAATCAAAAGTGGGCCCCACGCCCGATATCAACCTTTAGCAAACTATTTCCAAAATGGAACCCAATGGCCGAAATCAAGTTTGGAAGCCTCGGGACCCAAACCAATGGTCCCTCTAGCCTAAACTCTACATTTCGGAGCTAACAACGCTGGAGGAATTTTAATCCAAGGTGGTATTCTCCAAATGTTGACCAAAGTCAACCAAACAAGCCTAACTGTCCTGAAAATATAGAACGAGAGAGAATTCCAAGTTGAAAAGCTCCCAGATCCCAACCAAAGGTCCTTCTTTACCAAAGTCCACGCTCCAAAGCTAACGAAAATCAACAATTTCAAAAGCCTAAAGCTTTAAAATAAGGGACGAGCAAAAAGACTAAACAAATGGCCCAGGCATACAACTACTGGTCTCAGCAAGCCATAAATGACTATGGGCCGGAAGGCATTGACACAACATGTCACGCCCCGAGGCTACCCCTAGATGTAACACAGAACTTGTGACCACAAGTTCCCCAAGCTAACCCTTGGTCATAGCATAACTCAGGTATATCAATTAAGCATAGCGGAAGCATAATACGAATTAGATAACTCAATCCATAAGATAAAATCAAAAGTACATGAATCTACGAAGACCCGAATACCGTCTATGTCTGAAAGCCTCTATACATGACATAAGAAGTTACTAGGACAAGACTCTAGCTAACTCAAAGTATGAAAGTAAATAATCAAAACAAACTAGAGTTATAACTAGCCCTCGAACAATGAAGACTTACCAACACTGACTGGATACGACCTGCGGTCACTAGCCACGTGCCAAAGGGAAGGAACCTGAATCTGTATCATTAAGACAATGCAACGCAAAATATGTGTCAGTACTATAGGATGTACCAAGTATGTGAGATATGCATAATCATGATAAAACATACTTAAAACATGCTTAAAATGAGCTCTTTCGATATAAGAGATAGCATAAGAATTCATCAAGATTTAATAAATAAACATGAAGTAAAACCAAGTTTCAAAATAAAGTATCATGTAACTTCATAACTTGAAAATAATCATGTGGAGAGTTTCTCCTAATCGACATAAACCATGCTGAGCTACATGGAGTCCAGTGTCATGCACCTACACTGAAAAAGGTTATCCTAACCGTCCAAGGTTAGAACCATGTCATACCAGAATCCTGTCATAAGCCATAGAAGGCACCTACGGTGGCACGTAGTTCTGGGACTAAGAGTACTCTCACCCGGTCTAACTCGGTGCTAAATACTACTCCCAAAAAATATATACATATAACATGAGGCTCACATACATGTGACATATCTAGATGTCAAAACTTGTTCATAACAAGTTCATAACCCAGATCTTCATACTACTCATGAACCTTGATTTAGAAAATGATTCATGAGCATTGATGGCACATCGGGTGTCTTGTCATGCATAATAGTTTGTAACTTGAAAACTTGCATGGCATTAGTTCAATTTCATAATAACATATACTTTCATAAAACATAGGAACTAGGCATGCACTTGCTTGAAATTCCATGAAAAATATTCAATCAAATACCCAATTTTCTTAAATCAATTCATGCATGTGGGATTCACCATAATTAGCCTTCAATTGAATTAGGAGTTCATATGTCAAAACCCATGAAAAATCATGTCACTTAGTAGTAATTTCATAATAAAATCATGAGAAGACAATTTATAGCAAAACCTGTAATAATTGGGTAAGAACACTAATTTGAAAGTTCATGAAATTCAAAATAGGAATTTGGGGTTTTGGGCACAAGGGTGAAAAGAACCCATTGTTAAATACCCACATACCTTGATTAAAGCTAACCCACTTGAAATTGAAAAGATTAGGAGACTTGGACTTGGAGCTTGAGACCTTGAGCTTGAGAGAGTTCTTTTCCTTTTTGGGAGATGAATGAGGTAGTGAGAAGGGACTTAGGCTAATAGGGTTAGAAATCATGCTAAGAATGGCCAAAACGACCTCACTTAGGAGTTAAAAGAGTGAGTAATGACTAAAATACCCCTGGGAAATAATTAAGAAAAGCTGATAAAAAGGGGTCCGCTTCAGGATGATCATGGGTCGGTTCTACGGGTCGTAGTCTGAACCACGACCCGTGGTTCCTGGCCAATGACCAACCTGCAGAAGACATTCTATGGGTCAACAGGACGGACCCGTAGAAAGGATTATGGTTCGTAGAACCTATTCATCATTTCTAAGGGTTTTGGAAGTCCTCTGATCAGGTTCCACGAGTCAACATGAAGGACCCGTAATTCAAACCAAGGTCCGTAGTCCTGACTCATGGTTCCTGGGAATCAGTCAGTCCTCAGGGCTGGTTCCACAAGTTGACTAGATGGACTATAAACTGAACTATGGTCCATAGAATCAACTCCTAGTTCTTAGATCGGAGACTGATTCTGAGAGACTTAAATCAAGGATCCACTCCACGACTCATGGTTCAAACCATAGTCTGTGGTTTGGACCCATCATCCCTAGAAAGTTTTTCAGATTTCTTAAGTTTAAAGCTGGATCAAGTTCTGGTATGTTATAATATCTCCCCCATGGGATCATTCGTCCTCGAATGAGGACTAAGCAAGGGAAAACTGAAGAGAAAATAGCCCAACCAGCAACATAACATGGAAATCAAGGAATAAACATGAAAACTGAACTCTTCAACTTAAGACATGATTGAGTCAACTTCAAAAACATGAATGCATGCTAGGATCATGAGAGAAACTGATGGAATAGGATCGGAGGAACATACTAAGGAGGAAACTATTACCTCAAGCTGGAACAGAATCGGAAGGAAAGAGATGAGGGTACTTGTCTTTCATGGCTGATTCCGCTTCTCAAGTAGCTCCTTTAACAAGCTGATTTCTCCAAAGAACTTTTACCGAAGCGACTTCTTTGTTCCTCAACCTCCAAATCTGATGATCAAGAATCTCCATGGGAACCTCCTCATAGGTGAGACTATTCTTCACACCTACATCCTCCAAAGGAACAATAAAGGTCGGATCACCAACACACTTCTTCAACAAGGAAACATGGAAAACTGGATGAACCACTTCTAATTCTGTTGGCAAATCCAACTCATAAGCAACGCTACCAACTCTCCTCAGAATCCAATAAGGACCTACAAAACAGGGACTAAGCTTCCCCTTTTTGCCAAATCTCATCACACCCTTCATGGGCGACACTTTCAGAAAAACCCATTCATCAACTTCAAATTTCAACTCTCTTCTCGTCACATCCGCATATGATTTTTGTCGACTCTGAGCAGTCTTCAACCTTTCCCTAATGAGCTGAACTTTCTCCATAGTCTAATGAACCAAATCGGGACCAATCAAACCCGCCTCACCTACCTTAAACCAACTAATAGGAGATCTACACCTCCAGCCATAAAGTGCCTCATAAGAAGCCATATGGATGCTAGAGTGAAAGCTGTTGTTGTAGGCAAACTCGAAAAGAGGTAAGTGATCATCCCAATTACCTTTGAAGTCAATCACACAAGATCTCAACATATCCTCCAAAGTCTGAATAGTATGCTCTGCCTAGCCATCTGTCTGGGGGTGAAAAGCTGTGTTAAGCTTCACCTGGGTACCAAGACCTCTCTGAAATGATTTCCAAAATTGAGAAGTAAAATGAGTACCTCTATCTAAAATGATGGACAAAGGAACACCATGCAAATGAACTATCTCCCGGATGTAGAGTCTGGCATAATCTCCTGCTGAATCCGTAGTCTTAACAACCAAGAAATGGGATGACTTGGTCATCCAGTCGACAATCACCCAAATAGAATCATGTTGCCTTCGAGTATGATGCAAACCTGTAATGAAGTCCATATTGATCGCTTCCCACTTCCAAGTAGGAAGGTCAATATCCTGAATCATGCCACCCGATTGCTGGTGCTCTACCTTCACTTGCTGACAGTTGGAACACTTAGCCATAAAATTGGCTATGTCCCTCTTCATACCATTCCACCAATAGATTTCCCGTAGATCACGGTACATCTTGGTGGCACCGGGGTGCATGGAATATCTGGAACTATGAGTCTCAGTCAAAATCTACTGTCGCAACCCCTCTACATCTTGCATACATAATCGACCCTGATAGCGAAGCACACCATCTCCCCCTTGGGAGAAAACCTCAACTCTTTGTTGATGGACTGCACCCTTTAGCTAAAGTAAAATAGGATCACTGTCTTACTTTTCCTTCACTTCAGCTACCAAAGATGATTCAGAACCATTCTGAACAATAGCACCACCTTCTGTCGAGTCCATAAGGCAAACTCCCAACCAAGCTAGCCTATGAACCTCCTTAACCAATTCCTTCTTCCCATCTTCGACTGAAAACACACTACCCATAGACAATCTACTAAGTGCATCCGCCACAACATTGGCCTTACCCGGATGGTAAAGCACACTCATATCATAATCCTTAAGAAGCTCAAGTCATCTTCTTTGTCGCAGATTCAATTCCTTCTGAGTGAACACATACTGAAGACTCTTATGATCGGTGAACACATCCACGTGCACCCCATACAAGTAATGTCTCCAAATCTTCAAAGCAAAAACCACAGCTGCTAACTCAAGATCATGAGTAGGGTAGTTATTCTCATGAGTCTTAAGCTACCTCAAAGCATAAGCAATCACTTTACCACGCTGCATCAAAACATAACCCAAACCAATCCTCGAAGCATCACAATACACAACAAAATCATCTGGGCCATCAGGTAGAGCCAACACTGGAGCTGTGGTCAATCTAGTCTTTAATTCCTGAAAGTTCTTCTCACACAAATCAGACCACTGAAATTTTACCTTTTTCTGAGTCAATCGAGTCAAAGGGGCAGCGATGGAAGAAAACCCTTCCACAAATCTCCTGTAGTAACTAGCCAAACCCAAAAAGCTTCTAATATCAGATGGGGAAGTGGATCTAGGCCAGTTTTTTACGGCATCTATCTTTTGAGAATCAACTCGAATACCATCCCTAGTTACAATATGACCCAGAAAAGCAACATACTGCATCCAAAACTCACACTTGCTAAACTTAGCAAATAACTGCCGGTCCTTGAGATTTTGCAACACAACTCTCAAATGGTCCGCATGCTCCTCCTCACTCTGAAAGTAGATAAGGATATCATCAATGAAAATAATCACAAACATATCCAAATACTGCTTGAACACACGGTTCATCAAATCCATAAAATCTATAAAATCCGCAAGAGCATTCATTAGACCAAAAGACATCACAACAAATTCATAATGACCATAACGAGTTCTGAAGGCTATCTTTGAAATATCACACTCTCTAACATGAAGCTGATGATAACCAGATCTAAGGTCAATTTTGGAGAAGAAACTAGCACCCTAAAGCTGATCAAACAAGTCATCAATCCTAGGAATATGATACTTATTCTTAATTGTGACCTTGTTCAACTGAAGGTAGTCAATACATATTCTGAGGGAACCATCTTTCTTTCGCATGAATAAGACTGGAGCACCCCACAGGGAAATGTTTGGCCTGATGAAACCCTTATCAAGAAGATCCTTCAATTGATCCTTTACCTCTTTAAGTTCCACGAGGGCCATTCTATAAGGAGGAATAAAGATAGGATTCATATCTGGAAGAAGATCTATCCTAAAGTCGATTTCTCGCTCCGGAGGGACTCCAGGAAAATCCTTGGGAAAAACTTCTGGGAACTCATTCACAATAGGAACAGACTGAAGGGATGGGGTTCCGGACTCTGTGTCCATAACCCGAACTATATGATAAACATAACCCTTAGAAATCATCTTCCTAGCCTTAAGATAAGATATGAAATGACCTTTCGAGGAAGGAGGACTACCTTGCCATTCTAAGACGGGTTCATTTGGAAACTTGAAACTGACAACCCGAGTATGACAATCAACTGAAGCATAACACGTATGCAACCAATTCATCCTAAGAATAACATCAAAATCAGTCATCTCCAAATCTACTAAATTCGCTGAAGTGACTCTATGAAGGATTGAGATAGGGCAATTTTGGTAGATTCTCTTGGCTAGGACTGACTCACCCATAGGAGTAGAAACACTAAAAGGTTTGAAAAGCAATTCAGGACAAATTTTGAATTTGCATGCTATATAAGAGGTCACAAAAGATAAGGAGGCACCGGGTTCCAACAAAGCATACACATCAAAAAAGAAGACTTTCAATATACCAGTAATAATATCTAGGGAACCCTCCTGGTCCTGACGAGAGGACATAGCATAAAGGCGGTTCTGGCACTGACCACCAGAACTAGAAGCTGTGCCCTGCTGGGCTGGTCGACCTCCTAGGGATGTTAGAGCAGACTGGGCCCTACAATCTCCCTGCCTTTTCTTAGCCGAAGGGAAATCTCTAATCATGTGTCCAGCTTGTCCACACCCAAAACATGCTCCCGTGCCTGCACGACACTCTCCTGGGTGATTCTTCCCACACTTGCTGCAAATGGGATGGGATGGTCCTCTAGCAACACTCCCATGAGACTGCAAATATGACCCACATCCTCTACCAGTCTGATCATGATGGGTGATGCGCCCAAATTACACCTCTAAAAGAAGCGCAAGCGGTCGCTGTTCAAATATAGAACCCAACTAAAGGTTGGGGTCGATCCCACAGGGAATATGGTAGGATTATGGTCGATTAGTGTTTACTCAGTCTTTTAGTCATTTATTTCCCGCAAAAGGGGGGGTTTTAAAGTAACAAGTAAAGATCATAATGTGAATTAGTACAAGTAACAGAGATCAATTTCAATAGTTTCTATCAATAAGAGAAGTGACTAGGGTCATGTTCCCCATGAGATCATAACTTAGTAAGGCTTTTTTACTTGGTTAACGAGTTTAGTGCTTAGCATGTAGAATCGGTAAGTTAGGTTCACCTAATTCCTTGGTCCGGCAACTAGGTGAATTTCACCATACGCCTTGGTCCGGCCGCGGGTGTCGCTTTACTAACCCTTACCCTAGATCCCAGATTAGCTATTCCCCGACAAGGTCAAGCTATTAGACGAGGGTTGATAGCCTCGAACTCGTTGTTTACAACCCTTTTCCCATCCATTACCTCCTTTGTCCGGAAAGTAAGGATAAGGCGAGTACTTTGCAATAAACACCTTCCTAGATTACCTAAGTACTTTGCCTACTTCGTTAATCCTTCACGGTTCCCACAACCCTAGTTGTGGATTTAGCTACTCATGTTCATAAGCATGCAATCAATGTTTGTTTGAGCAATCATTAAGAGATACTTACAAAGAAGAATAAAGAAAACCGGAATCTTGAAGAATAATCTCAAGAACACTCCGAATTGCCAAGAACTAAACTTTGAATTTAACACAAAAATAAATTAACAACTATCCGAAAAGTCGCTCAAAAATACCGTGTAACAACCGTAAATAAAAACCTAGGGGAAAATATTTATAGACAAAAATAAATCCTTTCCTAATACAATTGGGAAACTAGAGTCGACAGCTTTTACGAGACCATTCCACGATTCGTGGGAGCTTTTGCGGCTTGTGGACAGTACTCGTGGAACTCAGGCAACTTTGTTCTTCTCCGGGTTCCTTTCCACGACAGCAGTCTAAGACTCGTAGGATTGATCACGGCTCATGCAGTTGGGTCGTAGGACTCAGACTCTTTGCCCCTTCTCTGATCAGGTTCCACGAGCATGGATCATGACTCGTGAACAAGATCATGACTCGTGGGAACCATCCGTAGAACACAAGCTATTTTGTTCCTCTTCTGATATTCTTTCACGACCAAGGTTCACGACTCGTGGACCTGTCCACGATTCGTGGAATCCCTTCGTAGAACTCAGGCCACAACTCATGCTTCAGTAGTGTCTCCACGACTGACTTACACGACTCGTGGAATGATTGATGACTCGTGGTTATGAGCCGTGGAAGTTAGTTTCAACCCAATTATCAGTCTTTTTCTGCACACTATCTCCGAAACCTATTTTTCTGTGCAAGACTCCAAAACACATCAAATCTTACTAAAAATCACTAAAGCACATGCTCAAATTCCAAGTTTTAAGCGTTGAAGGAGCCGCAAAGCCACGACACATCAACACCCTCAACTTAAAGCCGTTGCTTGTCCTCAAGTAATGAAACAAAACTATCCTAGAATGACATTATCACAAAAGAAAACTAGGAACTACGACAGTCATATGATTTTGTGATTTAGTTCATAATAAGTATCCCCCCTCCCTTTTCAATACAAAACCAGTGCATGTGTTTTGACTATCAAGACAACACAAGAGGATCCAGGAATGACATTATACTATCAACAGATGACATAGCATACACATATGAGACTTACGATAACAGTTAGCATTCAAAGTTGCTCTAGTGCCCTCGCCACAAAGAAGTCCCAATCAAACCATAATATCATCAAGAATTCGGGGACTGAACAAAGACACTTGCACTCACAATAGATAATCAAGAAATGCGTGAACAATACCATAGGCTTGCCCTTATTTTCTATGCCTCAACTTTCGAACAATTGGATGAGGATCACTGTAGGACTTCTCTTGGCTTGTAACGTAGGCTTGGGGACGGGTATGGTAGATATGGAAATCAGTGACTAAGCCCTCCTTGACACTACGCTACTTTTTTATTTTTTCTTTCTCCACTTATAGGACCAACTCTATTCTTTTCCTCCTTTTTTTCTCCTTTTTTATTTTTCAACAAGTGACAGGTGCGACTTTTGGTTCAAATTCAACTCTTTTTTCATATCTTCTTTTTTTCTTTCCTTCTTTTCTTTTCTTTTTCTTTGTTTTTCTCTTTCTTTTTCTTTTCATTATCATGCCCGCCGCACCCGTTATTTCCCTTTTTCATTACTAACCTTCTCTTTTCATACCCCTACTCCTCACTCACCTCTACAATAGCCACCCTTAACTTAGGCGATTTGCCTGAGTTGAGGTACACGATGTCCAAGGAGGGACCAGGGCCAAACTAAAGGTTTTGCAAAAAGAGGGGGAAGGTGATTAGGCTAAACAACAAAATGGGTCAATTTAGGCTCAAAATCAGGGATCAAAGGATATTTACTTCATTTGGTCGGTCATTTGGATAAAGTGGACTAAGTCAAAAACTTCCTATGATCCTTTCCTAACCAACCGTCCTACAACCTAAGCAAGACTAACCGGGCAAGTTCTAGATTGGCACACAACGCAAGAACAAGTCAAAATAAGCTCACACACTCATGGCACCGAGTCAAGAAATTACATGCTAACTATCAGGTTCATGCTCTAGCTTAAGCCATTTATCAAGTCGATTACATGACAATGTCATGAACAGATCCATAACGGTTAGTCTATCAAGAACAGATACTACCATGTCACACAAAATTTGGAGGGGTTTCCATTTTTTCAATCAAAAATTCAGTTCCAAAAATCATATCACACACTGCGCTAAGTTCCTTTTCTTTTTCTACTACATACAACCTATACTAAATGTGCCAGTTCAATAGAAATAAAAATCCTTAGGGAAAGAACACAGGCAAGAAAACCCTAAGTACTCGGGTACCTTTTGAGTACCCTCATAGGTTGCCTCCCATGTAGCGCCTGATTTAACGTCGTGGCACGACGCGGGTCTTTTGGCTACTCAGACTTCGCCAAAAGACACATCAAAATACGGACAGATACTGCCCCCACCCTACTAAAAAGTAATGTGCATTATCCTCAATGCATCAAGAAAAGTAGAATCATAGGGAGGCATGAACATACCTGTGGCGCCTAAGCACCGACGTCCGATGAAGTGTGTGGGGCTGGTGATGTGGTACCCATCGCAGTGTCAGTGGCGATGGTGGTGGCCGTCGCGCTCAATGTCTTAATGATAGGAGAGACATCATTAGATGCCCTCTCAGTAGTGACCAAATTTGGATTCCCAATAATAGAGGGTGCGGCTCCTCCACCTTCGGGAGCTGAACTAGATGATGCACCCCTATGCCTTTGCCGCTCTGTCTCCTCACGGAGACACATATCATTCAAGGAGAGCCGTGTGTCCATAGAGATGTCTCTCTTAAATCTCTTAAGGTCCTCCACAACCCAGGGGTTCTCTCAGAATGCACTCACTTGGCTCTTCCACCAGTGTGTGCCGGCACTGCCTTATCAAATAAATCAACTACACGGCACGTGGGCACTGGAACCTTAATAGAAGAGGATGGCATAGCCGGAGTCTGAATGGTGTCCACCACTCTAATCTCCTCTCGGAGGCGGGCTAGCTCATCCTGAATATGACCCAAGTCTGGGCTCTGTATAGACTGTAGCTGAGTATTCACTCGGCGCTCAAAAGCATCAACCCATGGCACTATTTCTCATGTAACCCGGTTGATCTTATCTTTCATCCTCTCTTCTGCGGTTGCTACAGTGGATCATACCCATGGTTGGAGCTGGTCCAACAAGTCATTCACCTGTTTATGCATCTCAGCCTGGAGAGAAACGAGCTTCTAGAGAAACTCGGCATTAATAGTAACCCTACCTGAAGAAGCTGGGCGCGAGGGCGCGAGGGCGCGGTAGGGATGTCTGATGGTGGCTGAGAGGTCGAAGGTACTGAAGCTGGAGTAGTGGCTGTGGTACCATCTGCCGCTACACTTACCCCCGTGTCATGCATATCAAGTTGGTCTCGTGTAGTGGAGGACCTCTCAACTCGCAAAGTTCTAGCCAAAATAGAGGATGAAGCTCATCGGTATGCAACCAGGTTATTCACATCTCTGATCAACCCGACATCTTGAATGCGAGTCACCTCCTTAGTGTGGTCAATGTCGGGCATCTGCAGGACTGCCAACTCCATGCATAGATGTTGAATCATACAGGGGAAGGGTATGCTAGTGTGCGGTCTGAATACCCTCTCATGTATCTCCTCCAGTATGCAGCGTGGAAAATTAATCTCATACTCTGCCATGATGCTCGCCACTAATACCACATGGTTATGTGTTAGGGAATTGTCCGCATTAGTCGAATAGATGCGAGTCCGGACAATGGCCCACCAGAACTTTTTGGCAAAATTCAATGTTGCCCTCCTTATGTCACCGCCGAGAACCCATTCTGCATCTTCACCATTGTCAGCTATGTGAGCTGCATCCCATCTCAACAAATTTGCCCGCTAAACCAGGTCTCTCATTCTTGAATTATCTCAGACAATCTTCATCTTACTATCAAACTCTGCTGTGTCGACCTGCAGCTCATGCGCTGGTCCAAATAAGAACCGCTGGATAGTCCACTCAGAGATGTCCACAAGTGCAAACCGTACTAAAGTACTAGTGAGTGGAGGTAGATCCTGATATCACTGTCTCGGTCCAAGTAGTCAAGTGGCTGTGGCCTTATAGGATGCATAAAACTCTCGAACTATCTCGGGACAATAGCTACCTGGGGGCTCATCCATCCAACCGCACCGGTAGTGATTGAACGTGGCCTGAATATCGAGGACGGATGTTAAGCCCTCAGTTTGGATCTGTGGCTCCTCGAAGATACCCCTTTTGGGCAGGCCCTTATCGGACTGAGCAATTCCCTGTTTGTATATGGTCTGCATCTACAGAAAACACCATCTCTGATTAGCATGTGCTTCCATCTCTGTGCTCTATCATCCTCTGCCTGTGTCAGTCGTACAGCTACCGGGACAGCTGTGTTAGAAGAGCTCTTATCACTGGATGCTGACTCACCATCATCATATGCATTTTTGTTGTCAGTACGGGCCCCTGTGTTGCTCTCTCGGCTGCCATCACCCTTTTTCGATGAACCTTCTCCCTCTTCAGACTAGGGAGAAGTGGTCGCTGTTGGTGGTACGGTGGTGATGGCTAGCTGAAGTGCGGCCTCCTCAGCTGCCTGTGTTTGGGCCCCATGTCTCGTGGCCCATCGCTCTACATCTGGGTCAGGATGGATCTCATATATTTCTTCTGACCCGCTTGACTCATGTTTATGTGCGGCGAACTTGTCCGGTTCGTCACGGAGTCTAGATTGGAATTGACGAGCCGCCACCTTGAATGCCTTTGTGTCCTTCAACCTCATAGTACCTGTGGAGGGCAACATCAGTACAACCAAACTAATAAAACCTAAAAAAAATAAATCTTGAAATTTAACTGAACTTGGGTCCACGAGTGGGTTACACGACTTGTGAAATGAATCACGTCTCGTGAAAACCCGTCATGATATCTGGAAAGCATCATGTGGTTGCAGGTAGTCCATGAGTTCCATCCAAGACTCGTGGAATGAACCACGATTCATGGACGACCCTCGTGAAACTCATGCCTGAGAACAAGTATTTATCCAGTTCCTACGGGTACCTTCCACGATTTGTGGAACGAACCACGACTCGTAGAAGGCACTCGTGACCACTGGATAACAAAAAACCAACTTGAAGATCTCATTTGTGATTTTATTTTACCCTCAACACATCCACATATAATTTCAAACACATTTAACTTACCCATTCCACAACCGTCATCCCTTAGGGTGTTTACACAATTAAATCTACCAATTTCATACCCTAGGTCAAGTTGTTTTCCCCAAAATTTCAAACAAGGTTTAGAAGTAGTTTCATACCTTTGAAATTTGGGAGGAATGGGACTAGTTGCTGAAGATTAAGAGCAACGACCTCGACCCATCACCACCTATGTAGTTCACAAACCCGCTTGGTGAAGGAACATCATCACGGCTTGTGGGGGCAAGAAATTGGGAGTAATTTGGTGTTGGAATGGAAATAAGAGGGAGTTGATGTCGGTTTGGTTGAAGAAAATGAGGGAAACATTTAATTTTTTGGGTGTTTTAAACGATTTAGGTCACGGGTCAGGTCAGGTAAATAGTAAAAAAAAAAATGAATTTCAAAACTTACCTGGGTTCCACGAGTCCTGTTCACGAATTGTGGAACTAACCACGACTCATAGAATGGTTTCATGGAACAAGTCTTGCCACCAAATTTCCTCTGATTTCCACGACTGGCAATCACGATTTGTGATTGTGTTCACGACTCATGGAACCAGTTCGTGGAAGCTATTCTGCACTTGGCCATTATCACCTGAGTTCCACGAGTTGGTTCGACTACTCATGGAATGGTACACAATCCGTGAACCATACTCGTGGAGCCTGACTTATCCATTTTCTGGGTTTGATTTTCTCCAGCACTTTTCCTCCACCTGTTTCTGCACATATAGCAAACACTAGCCTTGGGTTGCCTCCCAAGTAGCGCTTGATTGAACGTCGCGGCACGACGCAAGTGTTTTGGTTACTCAGACTTCACCAAAACACTCACCAATATTTACACTACAACTAACATAATGTAAATTACAAAATCATGGGTTGCCTCCCATGCAACATATGATTTAACGTCGCGGCACGACGCAGACTGCTTGATTACTCAGACTTCATCAAGCTCCTTGGGTGGGATGAACTCATCTATGCTCCAAGCCTCAAAAGTCTTGATCTCCTCTGTTGTGCCGAAATAAGCTTTTATCCGCTGCCTATTTGCTTTGAATCTCTTTCCATCAAGGTTTTGAAGTTCAATAGCCCCGTGAGGGAAAACTTGCACCACCTTGAAGGGTCCAATCCACTTGGACTTCAACTTTCCAGGAAATAATCAAAGTCTAGAATTGAAGAGTAGGACCATGTCACCTGGCTGAAAATCTCTCTTCTCTATCTTCCGGTCATAGTACAACTTCATTATCTCCTTGTACAGAGCTGAACTTTCGTATGCATTCTGTCGGAACTCATCTAACTCATTCAGCTGCCCTAGCCTTTGCAATGATGCTATACCCCACTCTAAGTTTAGCTTCTTTATGTCCCACATGGACTTGTGCTCTAGTTCAATCGGAAGGTGGCACGCCTTACCAAACACAAGCTAGTATGGAGAAATGCCTATTGGAGCCTTGTACGCAGTCCGGTACGCCCATAATGCATCTTCAAGCTTCTGCGACTAATCCTTTCTATTTGCATTAACAGTCTTGGACATGATTGACTTGATTTATCTATTCACTTTCCCACTCGTCTGCGGATGATAAGGGGTTGCAACTCTGTGTTTCACTCCATATTTCTCAAGCAAGGGACGAAACAACTTGTTGCAGAAGTGAGAGCCTCCATCGCTAATAATGGCCCTTGGCATACCGAATCTGGAGAAGATGTTCTTTTTCAAGAACTCTGTGAAACATTTACCCTCATTTCTTGAAAGTGCAACCGCCTCCACCCACTTAGACACATAGTCAACAACTACTAATATATACCGGTTCCCGTCAGATTGCACAAATGGCCCCATGAAGTCAATGCCCCACACATCAAATAGCTCAATCACAAGGATGGGATTCATAGGAAGCTCATGCCTCCTTGATATGCCTCCTTCCCCCTGACACCTGCTACAAGCCTTTGCAAACTCATGGGCATCTTCATGAATAGTCGGCCAATAATAGCCGCACTGTTAAAATCTTATGGGCCGTCCAGATACCACTATGATGACCTCTAACAGGGGATGAATGGCATGCTTCCAATATCTCCATCATCTTAGCTTCTAGCACACATCTCCGTATCATGGTATCAGTAGAGACACGAAATAAGAACGTCTCTTCCCAAAAGTATTTCTTCACGTCAAACATGAAATTTCTCCTTTGGTGAATGGACATATCACCAGGCACTAAATCACTTGCCAAATAGTTGGCAATGTCCGTGAACCATGGGATCCAGTCCTGAGAAGTAGCCAATACCTGTTCGTGAGGAAACCAATCATCAATCTTGAGCTCATCATTCAGTTTCAGCATAGCTTCTTCCTCCAACCTAGACAAATGGTCTGCCACCTGATTTTCTATACCCTTTCGGTCTTTAACCTCAAAGTCAAACTCTTGTAGCAACAACACCTATCTAATCAACCTTGGTTTTGCGTCCTTCTTCGCCATGAGATAACGAAGAGCTGAATGGTTAGTATGCACCAACACCTTGGTGCTAAGAAAATAAGATCTGAATTTCTCAAAGGTAAAGACCACAACAAGGAGTTCCTGTTCAGTCACTGTATAGTTCTTCTGAGCCGGGTTAAGTGCCTTGCTAGCGTAGTAAATAGGATGAAGAATCTTCTCGTGCCTTTAGCCTAGGACTGCTCCTAGTGCCACCCCACTAGCATCACACATAGCCTCAAACGATTGTGACCAATCATGAGCAATTATGATAGGAGCTGTAACCAACTTCTCTTTGAGGCACTCGAATGCCTTGAGACAAGCATCGTCAAATACAAATTTTACCTCTTTCCCTAACAACTTGCACAACGGATTTGCTATTTTGGAGAAGACCTTGAGAAACCTCCGATAGAAACCTGCATGACCTAAGAAACTTTGGATACCTTTGACAGAAACTGGTGGGGGCAATTTTTCAATCACCTCAATCTTTTCTCTATCAACTTCTATGCCCTTCTTCGTAATTAAGTGACCAAGTACGATGCCTTCTTTGACCATGAAGTGGCACTTCTCCCAATTCAGCACTAGGTTGCATTCTTCACACCATTTTAACACATAGCCCAAATGATCTAGACAATCTTCGAAAGAGTCACCCACCACAGAAAAGTCATACATAAATACCTATATCGTGTCCTCCACCATATCAGAAAAGATAGACATCATACATCACTGAAAGGTTGCTGGTGCATTGCAAAGACCAAACGATATCCTCTTAAAGGCGAACGTCCCATATGGGCATGTGAATGTGGTTTTCTCTTGGTCTTCTGGGGCAATAGAGATATGATTATACCCCGAATAACCATCAAGAAAATAGTACCAACCTCTACCTGCAAGACGGTCTAGCATCTGATCCATGAATGGCATTGGAAAATGGTCCTTCTCAGTCCACGCATTCAACTTTCTGTAATCCATGCATATGCGCCAGCCTGTCACTGGCCTCATCAGAATCATCTCCTTTTTAGCATTAGGAACCACAGTAATCCCTCCTTTCTTTGGTACGCACTGAACTGGGCTCACCCACTTGCTATCAGAAATCGGGTAAACCACACCTGCATCCAGCCACATTATGATCTCCTTCTTGACGACTTCTTACATAGGCTGATTTAACCTACGCTGATGCTCAATAGATGGAACACAATCAGGCTCAAGCTAGATTTTGTGAGTACAGATTCCAGGAGGAATCCTAATAATGTCTGCGATGGTCCACCCAATAGTACAGATTACCGGCAAAGTCTCATTATCTCCCAAAAATACATACCGAAGATGAGCTGGAAGTGCTTTGAGCTCCAAAACTGGTGGCTCCTCAATAGATGGACGAGGCGGTGGTGTCGTCCTATTCTTCAAATCCAAATCCAGCTTCTTTGGTGCATAAGTGTGAGATCCCAAACCTGTGAGTGCCTCAACCATCTCGTCATATTCATCAATGTCGTCACCCTCAAAATTCATGATGACTGCTGCAAGGGCTTCTACACTAAGTCGCTCCTCAATTGGTACAACCAGATGGTCCTCATCAACTACATCAATCAGTGACACTACTCTCATATCATCATGGTGCTTCATCGACTTGCACAAATTGAAGGTCACCTCTTCATCATTTAGCCTGAATTTCATCTGACCCATTTCTAAGTCAACCAAAGCACGCCCAGTATCCAAGAATGGTCGCCCCAAGATAATGGGCACCTCAAAGTCAACCTTGCAATCTAGGATAACAAAATCTGCAGGAAAGATGAAAGTGTCAACCTTTTCCAATACGTCGTACAGAATTCCCACAGGCCTTTTCACCGTCCAGTCAGCCATAAGTAGTCACATTGTAGTCGGAGAGGGGGCTCCCAAGCCTAACTGATTGTAGACTGCAAGCGAGATCAGATTTATACTAGCACCCAGATCACAAAAAGCTTTGGCAAAATAGAATGCTCCAATAGTGCACGGGATGGTGAAGGCTCCAGGATCTTCCTTCTTCTGTACGATAGAACGGGATGCTATTGCACTGCAGTGGTACAAATTATTTTCTGGCTCATCACTGACCATTCTCTTCCTCGTCACCATATCCTTCATAAATTTTGCATAACAAAGCATCTATTCCAATGCTTCGACCAAAGGAATATTGACTAACAACTGCTTCAGCATGGAGATGAACTTGTGAAATTTTTCATCCTTGATATTTTTCTTCAACCTCTGGGGGTAAGGGGGAGGAGGTAGTGGCATGGATTTCAGGACTGGTGCAACTTCTTTGTTCTTCTCCTTCTTTTCAGAAGTCTATTTTTCAGATGACCTTTCACCACTATCTTTATCCTCAGACTCATCTACAATTTCAGCATCATCCTTTTCAGCTTCGGCTGGCTAATCAACAACAATAGGCGCAGGAGGATCAATAGTCTGCTTTCTGCTCTTAGTGGCCACCGCTATAACATGTCGATTATTTTTCAGATTCTGAACCGTGTCACTTGGGAGGGTACCTTTTTGGCGTGGATTCTGGTTGGTTGACAACTGATGCATCTGTGCCTCAAGATATTTGATGGAGACAACGTGGGACTCTACTTTCTGATTTATACTTGAGAGTTCAGCTTTTATCTCTTTCATACTTGCATCCATGGAGTCAACCTTTTGGAACACTTTATTAATCAACTCTCTCATGGCTGGTTGTCCAGCCCACTCTTCATAAGTTACAGGCAGAACATAGAGATTACTTCTATCATTCATGTACCTATCCTTCTTCTGCCAGTCACCATTTGCTCTATCTCTGTAACCGGACCGATTGTAGTAGTCATGCCTATCTCTGTTCCGACCTTGATTTCTTTGGACAAAGGCCCAGAAACCCACCCCTTGATCATTCAGATAACCAATTTCTTCTTCAAATGGGTACCCGTATGACCTTGGTGCTTTTCCTTGAGAACCTACCGCTTTAACTTTTTCTACTCTCTCAGCCAGGAATTTCTTTGCCAGCAACCCAAGTGTCGTGTTCATCTCAGCCTGTGTCTGCTTAATGTCTTCTATCTCATTAGGATCCACATACTTGCCAACTGTATAAGTACCTACTGACGTTTCCGCATCTCTCGTATGCCATGCTCGATTTATCTTTGCGACCTTATCCAAACTCTCTGCAGCTTCAGGGTATGTATTTTCCATGAATGCACCTCCAGCTACAGTATCAGCTACAACTTTAGTGTTTGCATTTAGGGCCTTATAGAATATCTCCATTAGATGCCTAGGAGGGATTCCGTGTCTCGAAACTTGCTTCATCTTCTTCTTAAACCTCAGCCATGCCTCATATAGAGCTTTTGTAGGTAGCTACCTGAAATTATATATCTCCTGCTTCAGCTGCAACATCCTTGATGGAAGAAAGAACCGCTCCAAAAACTGAGTCTTCAGCTCATACCATGAGTATATGGAACTATCAGGCAGTTCTGAGAGCCATGCAGTTGCCTTATCAATCAATGAAAATAGGAACAACCTCAGTCTGATAGCCTCTTAACCCACTCCTGACATTTTATACGATTTGCTGACGCTCACAAAGTTATTCACATGTAGAATTGCATCTTCAGTGGGATTTCCTCAATAGAGTCCTTTCATGGTCAACAGTTGAATCATGGCACTAGTAATATCAAACTTTGTCCCGTCAGCCAATGATGGTAGCACTATGGGCCCAGTGGAGCTATATTCCTCCTCCTCATCATCATCTACATCATAATACAGAGGAGCCTACCTTTGCTGCTGCATTTGTTGACCTCTATTATATGGGGCGCGGCGAGGTACTACCTCATCCCAGACCGCTTGCTGCCTTCCATGTCTTGCTCGCTCAGCTGCAACATTTTGAGCTGCAAGATCTTGTGCAATTTTCTCATTTTTGGCAACAAGGGCATCTTCGCCTTCCTTCTGGCATGCTGCTTCATCCTTTTTCTGTTGCTCAATTTCAGTAATTAACCGAGCTGTAATCTGCTCTGAAGTTTCGTGCTCTCCATCCTTAGCCATGTTTCTTAGTGTTTTGGAAAGCTCCGGATCGTAAGGGATCAAGAGGTTGCCTTGACTCTTTGTGCTTGGCATGCACAAGTGTGAAACCTGTGATCAAAACACAAACAACAGAAAAAGTAAAATCAGGAAATAAGGACTATAAGTGAAATAAACACAATCTCTCTTAGTCGCAAGCCGTATTCCCCAGCAACGGAGCCAAAATTTGATGCCCCCAAATTACACCTCTAAAATAAGCGCAAGCGGTCGCTGTTCAAATATAGAACCCAACTAACGGTTTAGGTCGATCCCACAGGGAATATGGTAGGATTATGGTCGATTAGTGTTTACTCAGTCATTTAGTCATTTATTTCCCGCAAAAGGGGGGTTTTTGAAGTAACAAGTAAAGATCATAATGTGAATTAGTACAAGTAATAGAGATCAATTTCAACAGTTGCTATCAATAAGAGAAGTGACTAGGGTCATGTTCCCCATGAGATCATAACTTAGTAAGACTTTTTTACTTGGTTAACGAGTTTAGTGCTTAGCATGCAGAATCGGTAAGTTAGGTTCACCTAATTCCTTGGTCCGGCAACTAGGTGAATTTCACCATACGCCTTGGTCCGGCTGCGGGTGTCGCTTTACTAACCCTTACCCTAGATCCTAGATTAGTTATTCCCGGACAAGGTCAAGCTATTAGACAAGGGTTGATAGCCTCGAATCTCGTTGTTTACAACCCTTTTCCCATCCGTTACCTCCTTGGTCCGGCAAGTAAGCATAAGGCGAGTTCTAACGTTATACACCGTTAAAAAGCAATCAAAGCAAAGGGAAGAACAATACATGCAATAAACACCTTCCTAGATTACCTAAGAACTTTGCCTACTTTGTTAATCCTTCATGGTTCCCACAACCCTAGTTGTGGATTTAGCTACTCATGTTCATAAGCATGCAATCAATGTTTGTTTGAGCAGTCATCAAGAGATACTTACAAAGAAGAATAAAGAAAATCGGAATCTTGAAGAATAATCTCAAGAACACTTCGAATTGCCAAGAACTAAACTTTGAATTCAACACCAAAATAAATTAACAACTATCCAAAAAGTCGCTCAAAAATACTGTGTAACAACTGTCATGCCCTGTTTTTTACCAAGGTTAGATAAAGCACAACTTATGGACTCTAAAAGAATTTAATTTATGTACAGAGTCGCCACCTAATTTTTAAGGAAAATAAGGAAAACTATTTTTTGATTATTGATATGTACAACTCGCATTTTAATCTGCGAAAACCATTTGAGATTCTAGGTAAGGGTTCAAGTTATTCCGAAGGGAAGGTGTTAGGCATCCTTCGAAATCCACAAATGTGGTACCCGACTAAACTTAATTTTTAAAGAGAGGGGAGGTAAAAAGATATATTTTGAAAAGTATAAATATGAACAGTAATAAATATATATGTACGAGTGCACAAAAATAATTTTAAAATATGTGCATTCGAGTATATAAAAAATATATTTTCATATGTATGAGAAAATTTATATGTATGAAAATTTATATGTAAGAAAGTATACAAAAGAGTGTAACAGAATGTATATTGTTAATATGAAAAGTATGTAAATGTGTAAATATAAGTAGATACTATTACGAAATATATATAAAGAAAATGTGTAAGTAATGCATGTTAAATACATTGAGCAAAGAATGTAAAAGGAGCATTGAAAAGATTGTACAATAATTACATCGACTGACTTGCGTTTTTTTCATTATGTAAATATTGTTTCATTTTTGCAAGAAAAAATGAGTTTAAGAATGAGAAAGGAATATTAGTTTAAAAGTGTTTGTAACAAAAGAATGTGTAAAAGGATTATTTGTAAAGTTTAAGTAAACTAATTAGAAGGAAAAGAAAAGAAAAGACGTCCTAATGTTTGCGTAACGTAAAAATATGAATTAATTAACTTAAGTATCTAAGTTAAATTAATTTGTTTATAAAGTATTTACGACTTAAAGTTTTGCCTAAGCGCATAAAATAGATAAGTAAATAAATGGACACTCCCACCCGACACCCCAAAAGTAAAGTTTTCACTATATTTTAGTTTTTGTACAATTACAAGAGTTACAAGGATATAAATAAAACAATGAATTTTGGGGAGATCTTCAAACTCCTTTTAATTATCGTCTTCGGGAAGCATCCTCACGTACCTGTATAAACACTTAGTAAAAATATTAATAACAAATAAATATTTACCAAAATAAGTCAAGAAATACATATATGTATGTAAATATAAGAAAAATAGAATTTTATTGTAGTACGGGCTCAGATATGTGGTTGTATTAAGTTTTAGATACGCCATGGCTGCGAAGCATCGGTTGGCCACCCGAGATCACCTCGCCAAGATTGGATCATAAAGCTTTTTATTTTGTCTTTGTAATATTACAATTTCGTCATTGCCCAAACTTATTTTCTCGCTACGTATGTAGATATGTATCCGTCTTTTTTATTGTGGAGGCCTCAAAAATCGACGGGAGTTTTTTCATTGGCCAATGTCAGTGTAGTATTTGTTCGATATCAGTGTAATACCAAGAATAGTAAATAGCAAGGACAAAATCGTCCAAACAGCCCCAAAATCGGCTAAACAGTACCGAGCAAAACCCAACTCGGGAGTAAATTTTCCGGGTGAAAAAAAATGACATAAAAAATCAGCAAAACAGTCCAACAATAGCAACAAAAGCAGCAGTAAACAAATATCAACACAAGTAGCGAAAACAAATTAAAAGCAATGCCCGAAACATGTAAACGATCACCGGAAAAAATGGAATTTTGCTGGAGAATGAACAACTCCGGCCAGATCTGTGCAAGTCAAACACATAATATATAAAACTAATAAAATTCGGTTCGACGGAAAAAATGAAGCAGTGGTGGTCGTGGCGTTGCTTCAACGGCCTTGCCGGAGCAACGCCGGAAACAAAAAGATCCGGCTAGATCCGCAGACCTCAACGCCATCTTTTCCGGCGTGGTAGCGGAAAGACGGCGGGGAAAGGGAGAGAAAGGAGGGGGGTGTTGGCCGTGGTGGTGGCTGCTCAGAAGCTCGCCGGTCATCACCTCCGGCGAGCCAGCAGCGAAAAAAAAAAGGGTTGGGGAGAGAGAGAGAGCAGGGGCGTTGGTGGCGGTGGAGCAGCGTTGGTGGCGGCTGCTCGCCGGTCACCACTTCCGGCGAGCCAACAAACGGAAAAGGGGGGTTGGGGAGAGAAAAACAAGAGATAAAGATGAGGGGTTTTAGAGAGAGAAAAAGGGTATCTGATATGGGGGGGGTGTGTAATGTGTAGCCAATGTGTGTGTAGTGTAGTGTGTGTATTTTAAAAAAAAATCAGCCCCCCCCCCTTAATAAAAATGCACCCCTCCCCCCCCCCTTTTTCGGTCATGTCAAATGTCACTTTAATAAAGGTGACAAGACCTTGACTTGATTGATTTGTTGCTCTGTGTATTAGAATTAATTGTTCTGACCTCTTGTGCTTGCGGAATGTATTAAAGAATATAAATAATGTACAAAAATGTGTGCATTGGTATGTGAATAAAATAAAATGTAATGTGTTTTAAATGATTGAAATTGTAGTATTAGTATTGTGTACGTGTGCGGATGACTGTAAAAAAAATATTGTGATTGTCAAAATTGTATAATAAAAATATATCAATAAATTGATAAAATTCCTAAAATAAGAATGATTATCAATAAATTGTTATATTTCATGAAAAATGTGTAAAAAATGTATTTGTGCTCTTTAACGATCAGGAAACCTGAAGACGTTAATTTTAAGTACGGAGAGCCAAAATTGGGTGTCAACAGTTTGCCCCTTTTCGACTAAAGATGATGTAAGAATCTTTGGGCGAAAACGTTGACGTGAAGCCAATTTTGCTCGATAAAGAATTATGATAAAAATATGGCCGAACTCTGATTTAGAGTTGCCTACATACCTCGAACTACACGAAGATCAGGCCAGGTGTAGTTCAAAAGTTGAGGCAAATTACCTCTTGTCCTATTGTTCGGGGTGGACGACCCTGGGAAAAATAATTAAAGGAAAAGACTATTTGGGAACAGAAGCATTTACATATTCCCAATGTCTCTTTCAAAATTGCCCCAATGTTGAGCTGTGAGACGCTGGGGATGCAAGATTGTGTACTTGCTGGAAAAAAGAATGATTATGATGCATGCTCTGGTTTGTGTGCCAAAGCGTTAATGAAATAGAATCTTGGGTTGTGTGCCAAAATCCCGCTGCATACTCCGGTTTGTGTGCCGAAGCGTTAATGAAATGGAATCTTGGATTGTGTACCAAGATCCTGATGCATACTCCGGTTTGTGTGCCGAAGCGTTAATGAAATGGAATCTTGGATTGTGTACCAAGATCCTGATGCATACTCCGGTTTGTGTGCCGGAGCTTTGAATGAAATGGAATCTTGGATTGTGTACCAAGATCCTGATGCATGCTCCGGTTTGTGTGCCAAAGCGTTAATGAAATGGAATCTTGGGTTGTGTGCCAAAATCCCGTTGCATACTCCGGTTTGTGTGCCGAAGCGTTAATGAAATGGAGTCTTGGGTTGTGTACCAAGATCTCAATGCATGCTCCGGTTTGTGTGCCAGAGCGTTAATGAAATGGAGTCTTGGGTTGTATACCAAGATCTCAATGCATACTCCGGTTTGTGTGCCAAAGCGTTAATGAAATGGAGTCTTGGGTTGTGTACCAAGATCTCAATGCATACTCCGGTTTGTGTGCCGAAGCTTTAATGAAATGGAGTCTTGGGTTGTGTACCAAGATCTCAATGCATACTCCGGTTTGTGTGCCGAAGCTTTAATGAAATGGAGTCTTGGGTTGTGTACCAAGATCTCAATGCATACTCCGATTTGTGTGCCGAAGCTTTAATGAAATGGAGTCTTGGGTTGTGTACCAAGATCTCAATGCATGCTCCAGTTTGTGTGCCGGAGCTTAATGAAATGGAGTCTTGGGTTGTGTACCAAGATCTCAATGCATACTCCGGTTTGTGTGCCGGAGCGTTAATGAAATGGAGTCTTGGGTTGTGTACCAAGATCTCAATGCATACTCCGGTTTGTGTGCCGAAGCGTTAATGAAATGGAGTCTTGGGTTGTGTACCAAGATCTCAATGCATGCTCCGGTTTGTGTGCCGGAGCGTTAATGAAATGGAGTCTTGGATTGTGTACCAAGATCTCAATGCATGCTCCGGTTTGTGTGCCGAAGCGTTAATGAAATGGAGTCTTGGGTTGTGTACCAAGATCTCAATGCATGCTCCGGTTTGTGTGCCGGAGCTTTGAAATGGAGTCTTGGGTTGTGTACCAAGATCTCAATGCATGCTCCGATTTGTGTGCCGAAGCTTTAATGAAATGGAGTCTTGGGTTGTGTACCAAGATCTCAATGCATGCTCCGGTTTGTGTGCTGGAGCGTTAATGAATATGGAGTCTTGGGTTGTGTACCAAGATCTCAATGCATGCTCCGGTTTGTGTGCCGAAGCGTTAATGAAATGGAGTCTTGGGTTGTGTACCAAGATCTCAATGCATGCTCCGGTTTGTGTGCCGAAGCGTTAATGAAATGGAGTCTTGGGTTGTGTACCAAGATCTCAATGCATGCTCCGGTTTGTGTGCCGGAGCTTTGAATGAATACCCGCATTAGGAGGTGGGCGCCTGTAAAAGTACTTGAATGTAAATACCCGCATTAGAAGGTGGGCGCCTGTAAAAGCACTGAACTGTAAATACCCGTATTAGAAGGTGGGCGCCTGTGAAGGAAGAAAACCCCTTTTTTTTTTTTTTTTTTTGGTTGTAAGAATGTTGAAAAGAAAATCATGCCTTGACTTTCAGTTGGTACCAACAATTAGTCTTATGCATAAGAATTCCACCATCATTCCCAGCTTACCGAGATCAACTTCGGGTAATTTCAATAGTTTCAAATGGTACCTCAGACGTACCTAAGTATCGACAAGATTTGTTCCTCTTGATTCAAACAAAGATTTTGAACTATACCTTTCCTCATGTTTCACGTGTCTCACCAAAAGAAAGTCCTATTCTTCACACATTTGATTATTTTAATTTTGGGACATTTTGAGAAGTGCACTCACACTCAGAAGGATGTTCAATGCATGCAATTGTGACACCATAGGCTTGGCCTTCATGTAAGTATCCACTAATGTGAGAACGCTTGAAATAGGATCATGTAGGGCTTATTATTAGCTTGTAATGTAGGCTTGGGCATGGGTAGGATATTATTTGGGATAAAAGTGACTAATCCTCCCTTGAGCATGCACTATATTTGTGCTTTGACATTTGTTGCATTTGGACGCTTGATCTTCTTTGTCTCGTAGTCCCTTTCTTTGAATTTGTATCGACTTCTTTTCATTGTTGGAGTCTTTTTTCCCCTCTTAGAGTTCTTTCCTCTTCTATTTTTTTTTTTTTTTTTTTTTTTTTTTTTTTTTTTTTTTTTTTTTTTTTTTGGGATTTCTCTAGGTTTTGATTTGTGGGGAATTTTACTTCTTCTTTGAAGTCGTATTTTCATCTTTATTCCTCTGGGACTTTGCATCTTCTGCCTTTGGCATCTTTGATCTTGAATCTTTGTTCGAAATTTGCACATTTTAGTGCGCTCAGGGAGGTCGGGCCAAAAGAGGGTAGTGCATGTAAGTACTCAGAAAGGTATAGGCTGAGATGTGGTTGTTCAAAGAAAAAGCTTCAGGCTCAAAGGGGGAATGCTAGGGATAATGTCATTTGGTAGGTTATGAAAGGCTCAATCGGGTCAAAGAAGGCCTACGATCCTTTCCCAAATCAAGTGTAACTCAGGATTTCGCCTCAACAAACATTTAGGCCAAGTTCTAGATCATCAATGCAATGCAATGAATTAATCTAATGCTCGCCACACAATGCACACGAAACAATGAGGTTGGTTTTGTTCTTGTCTTAGATGCATGCAAGAGAATTTTTTGAGTGTCACTAAGGTGCGATTAAGAGGTACCAAAAGAATCTATGGTTTACCACGAAATTGGTCCTCTCCATCATACCATTTGTTTCTTTCTCATGCACACTTCTAACTATGTTGGTACCAACCAAGTCAAAACTTTGATGTTTCTTCCATTTTTTTATTTTTTTTATTTTTTTTTCAAAAATGAGACCGAACCCTTATGAGGGTTGCCTACGTATCTCATTGAGATGAAATTTAGGTTCGCGTAGTTCGAGGAAGATGCGAACTAAAAATGTATGTACACATTTTTTTTTTTTTTTGTTTTTCCAATAAGGAATACCGAACCCAAGAAGGGCTGCCTACGTATCTCATCAAGATGAGAATCAGGTTCGCGTAGTTCGTGAAGATACGAACTAAAATGTATGTACACATTTTTTTTCATTTTTCTAATAAGGAATACCGAACCCAAGAAGGGCTGCCTACGTATCTCATCGAGATGAGAATCAGGTTCGCGTAGTTCGTGAGGATACGATAGCAAATGTATGTGCAGAAAATAATTCACCTCTAGAAGGAATATAAGGCAAAAAATTAAGATATTTATCGAATATAAAAAATATGTATAAAAAATAATGCAAAGATATAGACAAACTCGGAGCGATGCCTCGTATGTCGGGTGTTGGTGATGTCCTCGATGAGAGTGTCTCCCGACTGTTTGTGGGGATGATCGTTGTTGCGATTTCCCAATTATTTATGGGGACCGTCCATTGTTGTGATCGTCTCCAATTGTTGTTGGAGATGACATGTTGTGGCCTCTTAATTATTTGCGAGGGCACTTATTGGTGTGCCCGTCCCCGATTAAGTGGGGATGGTTCTCCTGTAAAGAAATAAGAAAGGAGTGAAAGTAGGAAAGTCATGAAGAATATATATATATAATTACATGATCAAAACTCCCCTGATTTGTCTGTCCCATTGAATATGGATGCCTCAAAAAGTTCGAGGTCGGATTTTATCTCATGTGAAGTTCAGGGATTATTTAACTTCTTCAGACTCGACTCATCTCTTTTTATTGCTTGATATCCTATGATAGGCATGCCTACAAAGAAAATGAGTCAACTTGTGTCGAACCCTTAGATTTGGAAAGTGAAAGTGATTCACTGTAGTTCCATGGCCTACGACCTTTGAGAGGATTGAAGAGAGACTTAGGTCTTCAGATTTTGAGACTAAAGTCGAATGGAGATTATGGTAAGAGTGATATTGATAATCTTGAATTTTGGACTTGAGAGAATTGGTTGACGCTTTTAATTATTTTTTTGAGGGCTGAGAGCGTCAGCGGACCGTTCCAAAATGTTTGCCCCAGTTTGCAATCCTAAGAAAATCATTTTAGAATAGCAGGAAGACCGAACCCTTATGTAGGATTGCCTACATGTCTCACCAAGATGGATTAAGATGAGAATCAGGTCAGGATGTAGTTCAGAATGAATCCATGGGTGTGATATGTATGATTGTCATGAACTGGTGGTTATTCTTGAAAAGTGATGTGACAGGCGGCTGAGAGGAACCAATTACAGACAATGAGCTTTAAAAATACTTTGATCAGACAATCAAGATAACGGATGTAAAAAGATGTACAGAGTTTTATCACTACTCTACTACGCTGAAAATATTACAAAGAAAGAGAAGCATGACAAATATTTGATATTACCTTGCCCCTGTCGGAAGAATTGAATGACTGGGAGAGTGTTGAACTCTTGATTTTAAAAGTGAAGGCCAAAATGTCACATTTCATAATTTACGATGATTGAGAGAAAAAGAAACTTATGTCCCATGTTCTAGGATCAAAGTCGAGTGAAGGTTTGAATGTAAGGTCAATATTGAAACTGATGTCAGAGAGATTTGGATTTGAGGGAAAACTGTTGATTTGCACTGTCAACAGGACTTTGGAGAGGGTATTTGAATTGTTTCAAAAATTTGCCCCAGTTTTTAAAATCCTGGAGAAATTATTTTGAAACAATGGAAGACCGAACCCTTATGAAGGTTGCCTACGTATCTTGTCAGGACAAGAATCAGGTCAAAACGTAGTTCGAACTGATACCTAGTTGTATGTGAGTTGTATAATTACTTTGAGCGATTGTATTGAAAAAAGTAAAGCTATGAGTGAGTTTGGACAAGAAAAAGGTACGGTACAAAAAATGAAAAGAATGTACAAGGCTGTATTGAAAATTTCTTAAAAAAGAATGATGAATTCCAATAGAGTGATCGTAATGATCGACAATAGATATAAAAAGATTGATAAATTGTGAAGGATGATCTTAGAGATCGAGAATGAATGTGAGGGATTGGAAAGGTACCAGGCTCAACACAAGTCAACCAAAATCGTCAGACAAAATGGACGAGGAAGAAGATGACATGTGTACATATATGTATAAACCAAAAAGTATGCACAAAAATATAAAACGCAGAATATATAATAAACAAAGAGCAAGCATCAATTAAAAATATATAACAAATAAAGAATAAAAATTCATTCGACTAAAATGACGATCGTATGTACAACGGCCTAAGGATTCTAAGAGTAGATTCACCTAAGTTGATAAAGAATATTAGGACAATTGCGAGAAGACGCATAGTAATTTAAACGCGCCGACTCTGAAGCTAAGGAATCCAAAGAAGTTTTGGAGGAGCGTGAAACACTCCTCGCGTGAACCACAGTGTGTGATAGTGTACAGCCAAGACTTTATAGAAATGATGTGATAATTAAATAAATAATGTGTAGAAGTATTTCGAACATATATCTATATTATAAAGTAAATAATGAATCAAAGAATAATTAATATAAAGAATTTATGTATAAGCAAAATTAAAAATTTATATGTACAATATAAATAACATATATAATTCATAATGTGCAAAAATAATTTGAAAAATTAAATAATCAAAATGTGAATAGAAATACCTCCCTCAATTGAAAAATTGAGTCTATGATGGTTAGAACCTGGTTCTTATCCCCAGCGGAGTCGCCATTCTGTCATGCCCTATTTTTACCAAGGTTAGATAAAGCACAACTTATGGACTCTAAAAGAATTTAATTATGTACAGAGTCGCCACCTAATTTTTAAGGAAAATAAGGAAACCTATTTTTTGATTATTGATATGTACAACTCGCATTTTAATCTGTGAAAACCATTTGAGATTCTAGATAAGGGTTCAAGTTATTCCGAAGGGAAGGTGTTAGGCATCCTTCGAAATCCACAAATGTGGTACCCGACTAAACTTAATTTTTAAAAAGAGGGGAGGTAAAAAGATATATTTTGAAAAGTATAAATATGAACAGTAATAAATATGTATGTACGAGTGCACAAAATAATTTTAAAATATGTGCATTCGAGTATAAAAAATATATTTTCATATGATGAGAAAATTTATATGTGTGAAAATTTATATGTAAGAAAGTATACAAAAGAGTGCAACAGAATGTATATTGTTAATATGAAAAGTATGTAAATATGTAAATATAAGTAGATACTATTACGAAATATATATAAAGAAAATGTGTAAGTAATGTATGTTAAATACATTGAGCAAAGAATGTAAAAGAA
>QJPP01004125.1:0-62917 GCA_003996215.1 Jaltomata sinuosa
CTACAGGTGCTGGTTCATCTCTAGCTATCTCAGATGCCACTGGAGCAGGTGGGGTCAGGGGTACTGGATCCCCTCTAGTCTCATCAGGTACTTCATGAACTGGGATCTCTGGTGTTGGTGATTCACTTTGAGCCTCAAATCTATCTAATCGGATAAGCGGGGAACGACTAGTACCTTCCCCCGTATCCGTGCCAACCCGTCGGCTACTCATTTTTCTGGTCACAGGCATTTATGTAAACAAGGAATAGAAAAACATGAATTAGACTTCAAACATCTTATGACCTTGCTCTATTGCACGATCTAGCAAATGAAAGAAGGATAACAATTCCTAAATGTCCTGTAGCCTCATGATTATAGGTATGGTGCACAACACACCCATAACAAAGACTCTACTAGACACGGCTTGTAGACTCCCTGGGATTCGACGTGCTATGATACCAAGTTTGTCACGCCCCAAACCATGGGAGGCATGACCGACACCCGGATCCCCAAAAGGCCGAGGGTGTCAAAATAGAGTGTATCTCTATTGAACCTGCTGGGGGTCTCAGACAGACAAGGTCTCTAAGAATAGCAATTTGAAACACTGAAAGCTCAATAGTAGGTAAGAAACTCAAGGCCGACAAGGCTATTATCATAGTAGATAGCTAATAACAAGGCCGACAAGGCCATACCCAACATTGATGTACATATACACATCTACAAGCCTCTAGGAGTAAGTAAATATCTCATATCCAGGAAAGGGCCCTGGACTACCGATACGCTATACATATACATAACCTGGTCAAAATATAAGCTAGACATCTGACTCGTCAGCTCCAGGAAGAATGGAGCTTACAAAAATTGCTGAACTCTACAACTCCTACTGAAGAGGTCTATCTGGGTTTCTGTCTGGACCTGCAGGCATGAATGCAGCGCCCCCAGGAAATAGGGACGTCAGTACGACAATAATGTACTGGCATGTAGGGTAGAAGCATAAAATCAAGTCGCAAGTTGTAAATCTGAAAAAGATATACTATGAAACTTGTAAACTGTAATTGGTAATACTCGTTAAGCTCTTTCTCCTTTATTCTTTTTAGAATACAACACATGCATTAACTCACACCACAACTCACTCTTTATAACCCCGCTGAACCACAATAGCGCCTCGGTGCACCCTATATATAATAGCCTCAATATGGCAGTAGCGCCTCGGCGGACACTATGTATATAATGGCCTCAATATGGTAGTAGCACCTCGGTGCACACTATGTATATAATGGCCTCAATATGGCAGTAGAACCTCGGTGCACACTATGTATATAATAGCCTCAATATGGCAGTAGCACCTCGGTGCACACTAACACGCAAACCACGCATAATAAGTGTATTACTAGATTGACCTTTAAAGCTATTCTTGTTATTTATGAAGGTTCATTTAGATAACTTATTTAGCCTTGGCTTACTAGATGTTGGACTCAACATACCAAACACATATAAATGGGGATTTGACTTGCTAACTTTCCTTGTATACTTTCTAAAGCTTGATTAGGGATCACAATACAAAGAAGAAACTCGACAAAAGGATAACTTACGTTTCGTGTAAAAAGAATCAGATTTTTATAAGAAGGCGACTTGAATCACCATAATGTATAACTTAGTTCCTTGAGACTTGTTGGGTTACCAAATCATCTCTCTTACAACAGAATACTCAAATTCCTTCTTTCGAAGATCTAGAGTTCTATTTCTAGATTCATGCTGATAAGGAATAAAGAAGCCTTAACATACCTCGTTCCTTCCGAAGATTGTGCTTACCATAACTTAGACTTTCCTTTATTAAGTTAATCTACAACACAAGGGTATAATGAAGCTAATATTAGCTCTTAAACCTGATGCAACCTTTCCAAAACAGTAGCTAAACATTTCCCGGGCAGATTTACGTATTTTGCATTAATTAAAGGTGTATCGTCACACCTTTCTCCCCTGTCCAATACACATCACACACACATCAACCTACTGCCTCCAATAATACAAAACACATCAAACATCACCTACATAACTCACCATGCCGAAATACAATAGCAACACATTGAACCCACGGCTTTCGATCGCCATCCCGTGAGTTCTTAACAACAATTCAACAACAATTGTCCATCCGAACTTCAATCCAAAAATATGATTACGGGCAGAGTACTTACCACATTTGAAGGTGTATTTTTATCCTCTTTTTATTGATGCCTTGAAAAGCTTAAGTACCCCCTACACATACACCAACAAGAGAAGAAGAAATCTCTTAATTGTTACACAATTTCTATGCGTTAAATCTTAAGAAAGGGGCTGCCATAGTTCATGTCTTTCTTACCATAGGATATCCTAGCTATATGTAGTAGATTAATACCAAGATAAAAATTTGTTTAACTCACCTTAAGCTTGAATGAATCTTGATCTTCTTTGAACCTTAAAGGGAGAGAAGGGCTGCCAAAAGGAAAGGAGATAAGAGAGAATTTTTCCAGCTTTTTGTGATCAATATTGATCAACAAAAGGTCTGTATAAAGGGACCTTTTTGGCTGACTTTTTTGAGTATATTTGGGCCAAAATGGGTCAAGAAACTTGGGCCAAAATTACCCTTTGCTTGGGCCTCAAAAAGGTTAAGTTTTGTGGCTGATTTTGGGCTTCTCTTGGGTCAAAATGTGGTCAATATTGGTGGCTACCTTTTGTAGTTGTTTGGGCCAGATTTGGTTGTGCTTTGATGGGCCAACTTTAAGATTCATTTGGGATACCATTAGGTCTAATAATCCATGGTGTTGCTGCCCGTAATCGACCCTCGGAACTTAGTTCGTTAGCGTAGGTAGGTGATGCACCTACTTGTCACCTAAGAGCTTAGATAAGTCGAGGAAGTACCTCACTTGTTTTATCTCATTTTCAAAACCCTCATACTTATAATTTAACTTAACACTTATATACATTTGACCATTTCAAATTCTAGGCCAAAGTACCCCTTCACAATCTCGAGCTCAAATACCTTCGTCGATATTTACTTAGTCACAGAGGTTTTGAAAGGTACGGGGTGTTACACCCTTGGGAGAACACCTCAACCCTTTGTTGATGGACTGCACCCTTAAGCTGAAGTAAAATGGGATCACTGTCTTGCTTTGCCTTCACTTATGCTACCAATGATGATTTGGAACCATTCTGAACAATAACACCACCTTCTGTCGAGTCCATAAGGCAGATTCCCAACCGAGCTAGCCTATGAACCTCCTTAACTAGTTCCTTCTTTCCTTCTTTGCTTGAAGACACACTACCCATCGACAATCTACTAAGTGCATCTGCCACAACATTAGCCTTACCCGGATGGTAAATCACACTCATGTCATAATCCTTAAGAAGCTTAAGCCATCTCCTTTGTCGAAAATTCAATTCCTTCTGAGTGAACACATACTGAAGACTCTTATGATCGGTGAATACATCCACATGCACACCATACAAGTAATGTCTCCAAATCTTCAAAGCAAAGACCACATCTTCTAACTCAAGATCTTGAGTAGGATAGTTCTTCTCATGAGTCTTAAGTTGTCCCAAAGCATAAGAAATCACCTTACCACACTGTATAAAAAGACAACTCAAACCAATCCTAGAAGCATCACAATATATAACAAAATCATCTATGCCCTCGGGTATAGCTAACACTGGAGTTGTGGTTAATCTAGTCTTCAATTCCTGAAAGTTCTTCTCACACAAGTCGGACCACTGAAATTTTAACTTCTTCTGAGTCAATCGGGTCAAAAGGGAAGCAATGGAAGAAACTCCTTCCACAAACCTCCTATAGTAGCTAGCCAAACCCAAAAAGATTCTAATATCAGTTAGGGAAGTCGGTCTAGGCCAGTTCTTTACTGCCTCTATCTTTTGAGAATCAACTCGAATACTATCCCTAGTCACAATATGACCCAGAAACGCAACGGACTGCATCCATAACTCACACTTGATAAACTTAGTAAATAACTGATGGTCCTTGAGCATTTGCAACACAACTCTCAAATGGTCCGCATGCTCCTCCTCACTTCGAGAGTAGATAAGTATATCATCAATGAAAATAATCACAAACATATCCAGGTACGATTTGAACTCACGGTTCATAAAACCCATAAAGGTTGCAGGAGCATTCGTTAGACCAAAACAAATCACGACAAATTCATAATGACCATACCAAGTTCTGAAGGTTGTCTTTGAAATATCACACTCTCTGACACGAAGCTAATGATAACTGAATCTAAGGTCAATTTTGGAAAAGAAACTAGCACCCTGAAGCTGATCGAACAAGTCATCAATCCTAGGAATGGGATATTTATTCTTGATTGTGATCTTGTTCAACTGATGGTAGTCAATACACATTCTAAGAGAACCATCTTTCTTTCAAACAAATAAAACCAGCGCACCCCATGGAGAAATGCTAGGCCTGATGAAACCTTTGGGAAACACTTCTGGAAACTCATTCACAATAGGAAAAAACTTAAGGGATGGGGTTGCGGACTCCGTGTCTATAACCCGAAGTATGTGATAAACATACCCCTTTAAAATCATCTTCCTAGCCTTAAGATAAGATATGAAACGACCTTTCGAGGAAGGGGTACTACCTTGCCATTCTAAAATGGGTTCATTTGGAAACTTGAAACTGACAACCCGAGTACGACAATCAGCAGAAGCATAACAAGAATGCAACCAATACATACCAAGAATAACATCAAAATTTATCATCTCGAACTCTACTAGATCCACTGAAGTGACTCTATGAAGGACAGAGATAGAGTAACTTTGGTAGATTCTTTTGGCTAAGACTGACTCACCAACAGGGGTAGAAAAACAAAAGGGTTCTAAAAGCAATTCAGGACAAATTTCAAATTTGCATGCTACATAAGGAGTCACAAAGGATAAGGAGGCACCGAGTCCAACAAAGCATACAAATTGAAAGAGAAGACTTTCAACATACCAGTAACAACATCTGGGGAACCCTCTTGGTCTTCACGAGAGGACATAGCATAAAGACGGTTCTGGCGCTGACCACCAAAACTAGAAGATGTGTAGGGGCTGGTCGACCTCCTAGGACTACTGGAGTAGACTGAGCCCTACCACCACCCTGCCCCTTCTTAGCTTAAGGGCAATCTCTAACTATATGTCCATCCTGTCCATATCTAAAGCATGCTTTGGTGCTCGCGCAACACTCTCTCGGGTGATTCTTCCCACACTTGTTGCAAATGGGATGGGATAGTCCTCTAGTAACACTCCCTTGAGACTGCGAATAAGAACCAGATCCTCTACCACTCTGATCATGATAAGGCCTTGGGGCCTGGGTACGAGAACTAGCAGAAGAATGAAGGGGTCCTGATGACTTCTTCTGAAATGAGGAGCGGTGTCCGCCACCGGACCTCTGATGGCCAAAACTTGGACTCTCAGATCTAACTCTCTTGTTCTCCCTAGACATCTTCCTAAGCTTGTCCCCCTCGATTTGGTGATCATGAGTCATGAGTCTGCAAATGTTCATATCACTCAATAGCATAGACGAACTGCACTCCTTCTTCACCATGTCTAAAACCCCATAAATAAACTTACTTATTTGGTCATGCGGGTCCTCTACCATAGAAGGGGCATATCTCGATAACTGGGTGAACTTTAAACTATACTCTTGGACTGACATTGACCCCTGTCTCAAGTTCACAAACTCCTTAGTCTTTTCTTGCCTCAACTCCTAGGGAAATAATCGGTCCAGGAAAGCCCTCTCAAAACACTCCAAAGTCATAGGGACCACGTCCCTCGCTCTAGCCTCCTTCCATTGGGTAAACCAGATATGAGCTACATCCTTGAGTTGGTAGGATTCGAACTCCACACACTCAGCACCAACTACTTGCATAACATCAAATATCTTCTTCACGTCATCAATAAAGTTAAGTGGGTCCTCACTCACTTTCGAACCCCAAAATACGGGTGGGTTCTTTCGGACAAAATCACGAACCCGGGTTGCTACCCTACTTTGAGAGTGGACTGGGATAGAAGCTGGTCGGTTGGCCTAGGTGGCCAAGGTCTAGGCTAGAAAATGGATGGCATTCCTGAATTCCTCATTCGTGACCTCGGGGGCCAGAACTGGAGGAGCGGCATTCTGAACGGCTCAGTGAGGCACAGCACGCCGAGGCATGATATGAAATATACAAGGTAAGGATTAGAGGAACATTAGAGTTAAGCACTATCGCACGACATGATCATTAAAGAAGTGAAGTTTTCTAAGACACCTCATAGCTTCCCTCTCATATGTGTGGCGCACTTCACACACATGGAAGAGACTCTACTTGATGCGGCTTTTAGACATCCTAGGACTCTTGAACCTGAGTCTCTGATACCAAGTTTGTCATGCCCCGAGGTTACCCCCTAGATGTAACATGGGACTTGGGACCACAAGTGCCCCAAGCTAACCCTTGGTCATAGCGTTCTCAAGCATAACAAAAGATAAGCGGAAGCATAATAGATAAAACCAGAATCACATAAATGGATAATCAAGTCAAATAGGAATATAAATCCAGAAAGAGACTCAAACATTGTCTATGTCTAAAAAGCCTCTACTCATGACATAAAGAGTTGCTAGAACAAGACCCTAGCTAACTCAAAGTGCGGAAAATACAATAGCTATCACGGACTAAGAACATAACTAGTCCTCTATCTAAGAGGACTCACCAACAACTGACAGAAGGTGGCCTGGAAGCTCTAGCCATGGGTCTGATAAGGAACACCTAAATCTCCATCATCAAAGGATGCACCACAAGATATGCATCAGTACTATAGGATGTACCGAGTATGAGAGTGATGCATGAACATAATAAAAACTGTTAAAACATAATTAAAATGACTTGTTACATAAAGGAAGGACATGAATAAGTATCAAGATAAGAGACATAAGACATGAAAGAAAACTTAAGTTCAAAGTATAGAATCATATAACTTCATAGTTTGAAAATGATCATGTGGGAGATTCTCTTAACCGACATAAACCATGCTGAGCTACATGGAGTCCAGTGTAATGTACCCCCACTGAAAAGGTCTGTCCTAACCAGCCAAAGTTAGAACCATGTTGTACCAGGATCTTGTCATAATAAGACACAGAGGGTCATCTGAACCCTCATCTCTCAGTGCTAAATACTACTCCCAAAACATATAACATGAGCTCATATACATGTGACATATCTGATGCCAGACTTGTTCATAACATGTTCATAACCCGGATCATCATACTACTCATGAATTATAGTTTAGAAATCGATTCATGAGCATTGATGGAACATCAGGTGTCTTGCATTGCATAATAATTCATAACTTGAGAACTTACATGGCCTTGGTTCAATTTCATAATAACATATACTTTTATAAAACATAAGAACTAGGCATGCACTTGCTTTAAATTCATGAAATTATGCCATCATTTTCCCCAATTTCTTAAATCAATTCATGCATGTAGGATTCACCATAGTTAACCTTCAATTCATGAAATAGGAGTTCATATGTAAGAACCCATGTAAAATCATGCAATGTAATAGAATTCCATAATAAAATCATGAGAAGGCAATTTATAGCAAAACCCATAAGAATTGGGTAAAAACCCTAATTTAAAAGTTCATGAAATTATAATTTGAAATTTGAGGTTTTGGGAACAAGGGTGAAAGGAACTCATTGTTGAATACCCACATACCTTGATTTGAGTTAACCCACTTGAATTGAAAAGACTTAGGAGACTTGAACTTGGAGCTTGAGACCTTAAGCTTGAGAGAGTTCTTTTCTTTTTTGGGAGATGAAGGAGGTAATGAGAAGGGACTTAGGCTAATGAGGGTGAAAACCCTTCTAGATATAGTCAAAACGACATTATTTAGGAGTTAAAAGTGTGGGTAATGACTAAAATACCCCTTGGTTTAATTATGAAAAAGCTGGAAAAGATGTAGGCTTCAGGAATCACGGGTCGGTTCTACGGGTAATCATTTGAACCACGACTCATGGTTCCAACTCGTGGTTCCTGGCCAACCATTCAGGCTATAGAAGCCGATCCTACAGGTTAATAGGACAGACCCATAGAATGGATGATGGGTCATCAACCTAGTCGTGAAACCTGGGGAACTTGTCATCCCCTGATATGGTTCCACGAGTCAACAGGACACACCCGTGGTTTGAACCACAGTCAGTAGAACCAACTCGTGGTTCCAGACCAGAGGCTGAATCAACAGAAGGGAATCACGGTTCCATTCTACGATCTGTGATTCAAATCACAGCCCGTGGTTTGGACCCGTCACTCCTGGAACATGAAATTTTTCTGAGTTTTCAGCCTTAGATAGCTGGTTCAATTTCCAAGGTGTTACAATGATGGACCGTGGTTCCAAACTAAGGTTCGTTGTTTTGACCGTGGTTTTTCTGGAAACTTGAATTTTTCTAAAAATTTTCTGC
The DNA here is from genome assembly GCA_003996215.1 of Jaltomata sinuosa. Lineage (NCBI taxonomy): Eukaryota > Viridiplantae > Streptophyta > Magnoliopsida > Solanales > Solanaceae > Jaltomata > Jaltomata sinuosa. Next base: position 8,449 of record QJPP01004125.1, read on the forward strand.
TGAGTACAGTCAAGTAGCTAGGTCCGATCCTGGGGTGTTACAAACATTATATTCCTTCATAAATCAGGCAGCCCAAACACCATATTATTCCTCCAAACTCCATGCCCAAAGGCCTAGGCCTGAATCCTCCCATCATTCTACACAATAATATACAGGAAAATACGGGTCTAGCTCACTACTAAAAAAAGGCTAAAAAGAGATGGCCAAAAGGGATGTTGTCCATCGGCTTTTTTGGCCAAAAGCGATGAAAAAGCGATGGACTCACTTCCATTGGAAAGTGGTCAGTCGCTTTTCCAAACGCGATGGACTCACTTCCATTGGAAAGTGGTCAGTCGCTTTTCCAAACGCGATGGACAGCGTCGCTTTAAAAGTGGCAGACAGTGATGCAAATTAAAAAACAATGAGATTTTTTTTCTTTTTTCCAGAAAATTGACGCTGTCCGTCGCTTTTTCTGGTAAATTCTTTTCAGAAAAGCAATGGAAAGCATCACTTTTTCTGGATTTTTTTAAAAAAAAATCTAGAAAAGCGACGGACAAAAGAGACCTTGTCCATCGCTTTTCTGTATTTTTTCAGCTGTAAAAATCTGTATTTTCAATATGCAACACCTGTCATTTAGAAAACTAATTGAAATATAGCTCAAATCAGCACTAATTGTTGCCACAACATTCACCAAGCAACTACAACATCAACAAGAAACTAAATATGAAGTAAAACATTCATTAAACACATAAAAAAAAATCCACCCAAAGGACCTACAAAGTGTTTCAAAACTTAAAAGAAGCACAAAATTATAAATAAAGTGTCAAAAAGCTAATGCAAACTAAAAGAAAATCAATCTAAGCGGTTCTTTGAGAGACTCGACGGTCTTGCAAATATCTTTATCTTTCTCCATCCATTGTCTCTCAGAATCTGAAGGCATAAGTTGTGCGATCTGCCATTACCTGATGACACCTGTATGTAAATTTACATTAAAATATATAAAGAAAATCATAATTTTTTAACAAAACCATAATCATAAGTATTAAAGAAATTACAATCATAATCATAAGTATAAACAAATTTTCATACTAGTCCATATTCTCCCAATATTCGTCCTCGGTTGACTCATTTTAATCAGTTTCCCATTCTTCCTCATCAATTGTTTCATTTTTATCGTCCCATTCTTCCTCCTCGGTTATTTGTCCCTCAAGATTTACGATGGCAATCAACTCATTATTTAGAAACTTCTTCTAATACGTGTAAAGTATGTTCTAGATTATATTTTAACTCAGCATCCACTGCTTGATGAACAACTGCAACATCATTATGGTATGCCACATCTAACACATTCTCAATCTCAATCCTCCCGACATACTTAGTTTTTATGACCACCCAACAATCAACCGTATCTCTGCACAACGGATATGGAGCATAATACACCTGCTTAACATTTTATGCAATGATAAAAGGATCATAGTGACCATATTGTCTCTTGTGCTTTACTTCAATTATATTATGTTGTTGATTCACCTTGGTACCTCTATGTGAAGGATCAAACCACTTTCACTGAAGTAGCACTATCTTTTTTTTGGACCAACCAGGATATCTAACTTCAGTGATCTCTTGTATGACACCATAATATTCAACGGTTTGGCCATTACCATCGATATCACCTTGAATGCACACTCCACTATTATTAGTTTTTTATACTTAGAAATTTCTTCAGTTTGAAACTTGAAGCCATTCACACAATACTTAATCATCGTCTGAATTTGACTTTTAGGTCCAAGTTCAACATCTCTCACCAATTGTGGATGTTTGAGAGTATTATGTTCATAAAAACATACAAATTCAATTTTAGTAAATAATTATATTATACATGTTGATTCAATATTAAGCGCAAATGAGTAAATGAGCTTTTACACACTTACATATTTTTTTAGCCAATCGAAAAAGTTTGTATAGATGGCATCATTACCCCATATGCTTATAAATTTACTGTTATGTGCACATTGAGATATTTTATTAGTTTAACACTTAGTATTTAAATTCATGTAATTCGATAACACAATTCAACCAGACTTACTTAAGATATGGTTGAATCTCGGGACGATTGAGCAAAATATGTGTCATAGCTGATTGCGTTTCAACACTACTGAAACCTTGCCTTTGGTGCTTTTTAGATCCTCGCCCAGGTTGATTAAAAATTGAAATCGGTTCAAATATAGGATCACCATCACCATTATCATTGCGATTGACCCTATTTTTCTTACATAGCACTTCATTCCCGAAGTAGTAAGAACAAAAATGAGAAGTTTCTCTTGCAAGATAAGCTTCACAAATTGATCCTTTGATCTTTCCCCTTTTCTTAATAGTTTGTTTGCACTTGCCAACTGTCCTATATAATTGCATGTTAGCTAATTAATATAATACATTTAAGAAAGAATAACAAAAATAATAAAGGGTCATTACCACTCGAATGGATACAACCACCTTATTTGAACTAGGCCCCCAAGGAGTGCCTCTTCTATAAGGTGAACTGGAAGATACTCCATCACATCAAAAAAGCCACATGGAAAGATCTTCTCCAACTTAGTGGTGAGGACAGAAATATTTTGCTGCATCATTTCAAAGCTACTCTCCAACAAAGTGTTAGAACACAAATCTTTGAAGAACAGACTTATTTCTGTGATTGGTTTCCATATCTTGTCGGGTAGGTCACTAAATGCGATAGGAATCAGAGTTTCTATGAAAACATGACAATCATGGCTTTTACCAATTAATTTTCCTTCATCCATATCTGTCCTCTTTCCCATATTATAAGCATAGCCCTCGGGGCATTCTCAAATTCTTCATTCGCTCACAAATTTCTATCGTACTACCAGAAAAGTTTCACTAACCGGCCGGAAATAGAATCAGCTGATAGGCGCAGGCAAGCATAGCGAATCACATAGATATGCCCCTACCTGCCAACGCGCGGATGGAGTTTGTCATCCAATGTGAATGAAAAACTTGCCTTGGGCTTGACCACTTACCATTTCTCATTTCCTGCAACCACAACTCCTTTGTCCTATAATATTCCTTTAAGTCCATTCTAGATTTTGGATTGGCTTTTGTCTTACCCTTAACATCCATTATTGCGTTGAATAAATTATCAAAATATGTTTTTCAAAGTGCATCACATCAAGATTATATCGTAAAAGATTATCCTTCCAATAAAGTAACTCCAAATATATGCTTTGTTTGGTCCAATTATGTTCAACACCATATCCAGGAAGTCTAGAACTCTCTCCCAAATCTATAATTTTAGGCAACTGACTAACTCTCTCCCAAATCTTATGTCCTGAAAGTGATGAAGGTGGCGTATCATTTTCAACCATATTCTTTCTGAATGCGTTTTTCATATTTTTAAACTCGTGGTCCATTGGCAAGAACTGCCGGTGACAATCAAACCAGCAATTTTTTCAGTCATGCTTTAAAGTGAATGCTTTAGAATTTTCCATGCAATTCAAGCAAGCTAACTTTCTAGCAGTTATCCAACCCGATAACATCCCATACATGGAAAAATCATTAATAGTCCACATTAAAGAAGCATGCATAGTAAAAAAATTCTTAGTTGATATATCGTATGTCACTACACCATCAAACCACAGTTATTTTATCTCATCTATCAATGGCTATAGATAGACATCAATCAAACTTTTTGGATTACGGGGACTCGGGATAATACAACTTAGAAATATGTAGGGACTTGTCATTCACATTTTAGGCGGGAGATTATATGGAGTAAGAAATGCAGGCCATCAAGAATAAGGTGCAGCATTATCAGAGAATAGTGTCAAACCATCTGCACATAATCCCAATCTAACATTTCTTGGTTCTCTAGCAAAATCAGGATATGTTCTATTGAAATGCTTCCAAGCTTCTCCATCTGATTGATGAGACAAGATACCTTCTGTCACGACTCGATTTCTCGGTCATGATGGAACGTATAACCTCCAGTAGGCGAACCAATCCCCGTAGCCCAGAACAGTTAGTAATGGGATACACTCTAACAATCTAAGCGGAAAAACAGTTTAACAAGGGGAAGCAAGGGAACAAGATGAAGAAAATAGATAACAAGAATAATATAAACAATGCGGAAGCTAAACCAAACCCAAAACCTGGTATCATAGCGTATTAGAGCCGAATTTACATAAGTAGTACAAGGGTCAAAAACTATATATACAAAGTTGTCTCCGAGTAGAAATAGAGTACATAATCAAAAGATAAACTAAAAGCTAAGCTACGGTCGCTAAGAGCTCACCCTCAGTTCAGAGTATCACAAAAGAAGCTCCTCGCATGAGTCTCCATGAGCTAACGGTGATGGCCCATACTAAGATCAGTACTAGAAGATGCATAGTGTAGTATGAGCACCAAATGCGGAGCATAAGGTACCCAGTAGGTATTATAGGCTGACTTGGCACATATAAAATAAAAGCGTAGTAACAGACAGAATAGAAGCAGGTAGTCACAGAAATCAATGAAAAATACACAGGATCTAGACCAGAGGGAAGACAATAGAACAACATACAAGGCTAGCAAGTAGAATATATACACAACAGGCACAGGTGAAAGTAAGAAGTGACTCACCCGGGATCCTTGCAATAACAGTATATAAATAATAAGTTTTAGAAATTGACGGTATACCGGTAACCTCAAGTACAAGGAAAGGAAGAGGAGAGTAAAGATAGATATGCTCGAAAACAGGAATCAATAACCCAACTAATCGTACCAATCTCAAATCCAACAAGTAACAACTTAGTCGTATATAATCCTATAAGCATAAACGTAGCAGGGGATAACACCATGATAAAGTAATAAGAGCCTACTTATAGTCCCTCAGCCGTCCATACAACCGAGGAATGCAAACAAGTGAAAACAAACCCTCCGGCCGCCCATACAACCAAAGCGTACACTCAATAAATAGAAAACAAGGGTGGAGCCTCAAACAATGAATGATATGATGCATGAAGATCTCAGGGTGAAATGGTAACTCTGTATGTACCCCCTCAGGTGCCAATTAGGCCCAGCATGTAGGTTTTATAGAAGGACACTGCCCGTATACCTCTACTCCACCATATACCCTCCCTCTGGTACACGCACCTCTAGGCCCCAGGTCCAGAACATCAAGGTCCATGGAGGTCCCGGACCCCATACTAATCTCAGTATCAAAACATGTCATCGGGAAGCAAGTCCAGGTTCAAGCTAGAGACCCAGTCTCGAATATGCATGTCCAGACCCTGTCAAGGACTAAAGTAGTAGAAAATGTCTCAAGAACCCCTCCAATGGTGCCTGGGGAATAGCCGGGTCTAAAATAGTAGAAAGTCAACGCAGATGCTCGGTCCGACTGAAGCTAAATTTATCTCAAATCAGTAAGAAAACTCAACTAGCACCCCGGCCTTGCCGAGTCTAGAATTAATAGTAAAACTGGTGATAGAAATCATAATTTAACTTCTTTTACTCCAAGAAGATTCACAAGTTAAGTCAAACCATCTCTAATTCATTTCCGTCGAAAATGGGCCCCTGGGGCCATGCAAAGTTTAGAAAACAATTCCAGTAGGCCCGAAGCCAAAACCATAGTAAAACGTGGATAAATCCTCTTTATATGCATGGAAATGAATGATCAACACAAATAGCCGCCCAACAGCTCACAAATAACCTATCGGCCCTGCACAGGCTCCAATCGCTCTACAACACAGATAGCCAGCATAATATCACAATAACAATGCCCGGGACTCATGGTCACCCTCCAAATAACCCACCGTCTATGTTCCAGAGTCAAAACTAGGCCACACGGGACTGTAAGGGTGATAACAGCAACAACTAAGAATACTATATACAATGGAGGAAAGAAATGGGGCTAATCATGGAAAGGTTGTCAAGGTCTGTGGTACCAAACTATTAACCCAACCCAAGGATGCCAGCTAATACATGTCAGCTAATATAATTTTATCAAATATATGATAAGTCTAGGTAGTTTAGACCGTAACCTACCTATCGTCCAAAGACAAGCTGCTGGGACAACGAAATCCATGCCTGAATCACTCTGAGAGATCCTGAACTATGGTCAACTATCAAAAATATAGATAATACATTAAGACAAGTCTAACGATACCCATATCGCTATAATTGTAGACGGTTCAAAACCGAGCTCGCAAGGACCACAACTTGAAACCAAGAACGAAAAAAAGCACGATGATCACAACGATGCCAAGAAGGCATGCTCTAAAATTGAGCGCAATTGTCCAAGAGAAGGGCGGCAAAATAGCCCGCTCAAGTTGAGGTTTAAAGATAGAGTTTTAAGAATAAAAATTGGAAATTTGGCAAGGATTACTTACCAAAATGATGGAATTTTAAGCTAAAACGGATAACTTTTCAAGCCCACAAACATGCAAGAGCTATGAGGAAGAATCTACAACAAATTCCAAGCTTGAGCAGGAGCAACAGTTGTGGATTTTTCAAGAAAACAAAAGGAAAAGCATGTTGGGGAAGAAGCTTATCAATAATCGGAGAACCACGGATAATTGAAGAGCAAAAGATTTCCCCAAGTCTAGGATTGATATGGAGCAATTTGGAACAGTGTTTAGAAGTTTTAGAGTGAGAAAGGTGGAGAGAAATGGTTAGAAAATCGAACAAACCAGAAATATATAATTAATGGTCGCTGGTCACCGCTGTCGCGCTAAACCAGTGCCATCGCGCTCAAGAAAGCCAAGCACCAAGGCACCATCGCATTTGAAGGGTACCATCGTGCTGGCCTTGGTGCGACTGCGCTAAAGGCCTGTCCTGCACTAAAATATTGCAGCTTTTTTAAAACTCCAGGGGCATTTCGGGCACAATCAAAAATCGATATTCAAAAACCAATAATGCTAACAAAGTGGAAACGACTTCCAGACTCAACGGAATCGATGAAACTTCCATACGAGGTCATTTCGGAGAAATGGTGACCACCCAAGTCAACACTAACGAATAAGAACCCAAAGGCTGGAAATGAGCTCGACTCACCCAGAACCCAAACCAACCACCTATTTAACCCAAACTCATGATTTCGGAGCTGATGGAATCATCGGATTTCGAATCCAACACTTCGATCATTGAAAGCCATCCAAAGTTACACTTTTAACTACAAATGGCCTGATAGTAGAGAAAACAACACAATACCCACATCAAAAGTTCTCAGGCCTCAACTGAAGGTCCAACTAGACCAAACTCAATGCTACGGAACTAACGAAACTTTCAGAATTCAATTCCAAGCATGTTAGCTAAGAATGTTGACTAAAGTCAAAGATATTCTAAGTTAAAGCTCTAAAATAGGCAAATGGCCAAAACGCCCAAACAAACTACCAGGGTATCGAACTATCAGTCCCAGCAAGTGATAAATGGCTTGGGGCTGCTACATGAAAGCTCTAACAGTATAATGAATATGTAAATGCAAAGATGATCGAAAGGGTCATCACAACATCCTCTACAAAAAAGACTTTCGTCCTTGAAAGTCAAGAAGAAAGGAGTACCTGAAAGCTGAAACAGCTGCAAATACTGAGCACGCAACTTACTATCGGTTTCCCAAGTAGCCTACAAGACTGGATGATGCCTCCACTAAACTTTCACAACCGGAATCTCCCTATATCTCAATCTCCTGATATCTCTGGCATGAATAGCTATCGGCTCCTCAACAAATGATAAACTCTCGTCCAACTGAACCGAATCCCAATGCAGCACATGAGACTTATTTGGCACATACCGGCACAATATCAAGACATTAAAAACTAGGTGAACATCTTAAAATATAAAAGCCAAAGCTAACATATATGAACACTACCAAGCCTCTTTAGGATCTCAAATAACCTAATGAACCTGGGGCTAAGCTTTCCCTGTCGATCAAATCTCATCACACCCTTCAGGAGCGATACTCAAAGGAAAACCAAGTCACCGACACAGAACTCCAAGGCACGAAGTCTACAATCAGAGTACCTCTTCTGCCTACTCTGGGCCGCTCTAAGTCTATCCTGAATGAGATGGACTTGGTCCAAGGAATATCTAAGCAAATCTGTACCTGCGGTCTGGACTCTAACCCATCAAACCAACCAATCGGCAATCTGTAATGCCTCGAAAGGTGCCATGCGAATGCTCGAATGAAAACTATTATTATAAGCAAACTCGGCCAATGGAACAAACTGATCCCATGAACCCCCAAAATCAAGAACACAAGCCCGAAGCATGTCCTCCAGGACCTGAATAGTCCTCTCTGACTGGCCATCTATCTGAGGGTGGAAAGCAGTACTAAGTTGAACCTCTGTACCCAAATCCCTCTGTATAGCCCTCCAGAACTGAGATGTGAACTGAGTGCCGCTGTCTGAAATGATAGAAGTTGGGACCCTGTGCAACCAAACAATCTCACGAAGGAGATTTGGGCTAACCTCTCTGCACTATATGAAGTCTGAATCGGCAAGAACTGTGCTTACTTAGTCAGCCTATCAACGATCACCCAAATGGAATCAAACCCATGAGAAGTACGAGGCAAACCAACAATGAAGTCCATAATAATACCTTCCCACTTTCACTCAGGAATGGGAAGTCGATGCATCAAGCCACTTGGTCTCATGTGCTTGAACTTCACCTACTGACAGTTCAAGAACCAATATATAAACTCTGTTACGTCCCGCTTCATACCATACCACCAATAAAGCTGCCTCAACTCTTTATACATCTTCGTTGCACCAGGATGAATGGAGTATTTAGAACTACGTGCCTCACTGAGTATCAATTGAATCAAATCACCAACAATTAAAACACAAAGTCAACCATCAAACCTCAAAATACCATCAGAACCCAAAGTAGCCCGGTTGGCCTCACCTCGAACTACCTGATCACGAAAGCCACACAAACTCTGATCCTTAAACTATCAGCTCTGAATCTGATCAACTAGAGTAGAACGAACCTCAACACTGGCAAGAACTCTACTAAGATCTGACAAGTCAAGCCTAACCAATCGGCTAGCCAAGGACTGGATGTTTAAGGCCAACGGTCGCTCAAAAATTGAAAGTGAAGCTAGGCAGCCCATACTCACCGCCTTCTGAGTTAAGGCATCTGCTACCACGTTTGCCTTTCTAGGATGGTACGGAATAGTGAAATCATAGTCCTTCAGTAGCTCGACCCATATCTTCTGCCTCGAGTTCAGCTTCCGTTGACTCGTAATGTACTGAAGACTATGGTGATTGGTGAATATCTGGCAGTGAACTCCATATAAGTAGTGCCTCTAGATCTTGAGCGTGAAGACTACTGCCATAAACTTTAGGTCGTGAGGGTGTCGTCGCACTCGTGAACCTTCAACTATCTCAATGCATATGCTATCACTCGACCCTGCTATATCAACACACAACTAAGACAGAACCCTGAAGCATCACAATACACAGAGAAACTCCGACCCTTAACCGACAAAGTCAAAACTGCAGCTGAAGTCAATAAGGCCTTAAGCCTCTGGAAGCTATCCTCGCACTGATCCGACCACTAGAATGGAACATCCTTCCTAGTCAGCATAGTCAATGGTGCTTTTATGGAAGAAAATCCCTCAACAAACCATCTGTAGTACCCGGCTAAACTAACAAAGTTGTGAATCTCAGTGGGAGTAGTAGGTCTAGGCCAATCACGAACCGCAGAAATCTTACCCGGATCAACCCTAATCCCATCCTTAGACACCACGTGTCCTAGGAATGCAACTAACTCAAGCCAAAACTCACACTTTGATAACTTGGCATAAAGTCGATGATCTCTCAAAGTCTGAAGTACAGTCCTCAAGTGCTGCTCATGCTCATCCCTACTCCTCGAGTATATCAGAATGTCATCAACAAAGACTATCACGAACATATCCAAGTACGGGCTAAGCACCCTATACATAAAATCCATAAAGGCTGTGAGGGCATTAGTCAACCCAAAAGACATCACCTGGAACTCATAATGACCATAACGTGTCCTGAATGTTATCTTAGGGATGTCCTCCACCCTAATCCTCAACTTATGGTAGCCGTAACTCAAATCAATCTTCAAAGACATGGTAGGACCCTGAAGTTGATCAAATAAGTCATTAATCCTTGGCATTGAAAACTTATTCTTCATTGTCACCTTATTCAGCTGTCGGTAATCAATACACATCCATATCGACCCATCATTCTTCTTCACAAAGAGAACAGGAGCACCCTAAGGAGACACACTCGATCTAATGAACCCCTTAGCTAACAACTCACCAGGAGTCGTACGGTAGGGAGGAATAGAAATGGGCCTGGTGCCCGGCTCTAACTCAATGGAAAAATCAACATCTCTTTCAGGTGGAAGGCCTGGCAGGTTAGTAGGAAACACATTTAGGAAGTCCCTAACCACAGAAACAGACTTAGGAGACAAAGGGTAAGCACTACCATCTCGAACATATGCTAGATAAGCTAAGCACTCGCGAGAGATCAACTTCCTAGCTCGTAGACAAGAGATGATCCCAGACGATGCATGGCTAACAGAACCCTATCACACAACTGGGGATACACCGGGCATGGCCATGGTAACGGTCTTGGCATAACAATCCAAAATCGCATGGTGAGGGGATAACCAGTCCATGCCCAGTATCACATCAAAATCTAACATGTCAAGGATCATCAGATCAGCCCAAGTCTCTAAATCACCAATAGATATCATGTAAGATCTCACATTCTAATCTACTACTAAAGAATCTCCTACTGGGGTCAAAACAGAGATAAGAATAGATAATGGCTCACTAGCCACACCTAAACAAGGAAGAAAGTAGGCAGATACATATGAACAAGTGGATCCGGGATCAAATAAAGTTATAGAAGACTGATGGCACACAGAAATCGTACCTATAATTATGGAATCCGAGGCCTCTGCCTCTAGTCTCCCAAAGATAGCATAGAACTGACAACGACCTCCACCTACCCGACCGACATCCTTACCACCTGCTCTTCCACATGGAGCACCACCTCTACCCTGACCACCACCTTCTCGAGCCGATAGCTGAACTGAGCAAATAGGCTGAGCCGATAGAGAAGCTAGTTGAACTGCGTCCTGCTGGGGGAAATCTCTAGAAAAGTGACCAACCACACCACAAGTGAAACAAGCCCTCAATGACCTACTCATTCGGGATGAACCAGAAGAACCCACATGGCCACACGTCCTGATGCCCCATAATCTGCACCCCTCGAAGATTAACCGATGTAGCCTTGATGGCTGCTTTGACCCTGCTCAAACTGGGTGCTACCAGAAGTTTGAAGTGAAGCATGAACCAGTCGACTGAACTGACCCTGGTGCTGTTGTGGTTGATAACCCCAGCCCCACTGGCCTAAACCTCTACCACCATGTTTGGAACCACTGTAGCCACCCTGATGTCGAGGCCTCTTATCTCTGGCCCCATTGTTATGTCTACGAGAATCCTCTACAGTACGAGAATAATCTGCAATAGCCTAGAAAGATTGACCACTAGCAACCAATATCTTTGCATGCTCTCTAAACTCTCTCCATTGCCCCTAAACAAATCTACGTACCCTGTCAGCCTTAGTAGGAATAATCATATCCCTTAATGGAGAAAGCTGATGGAAACAGGTCTCGTACTCCGATACAGTCATAGAATCTTGAGAAAGTCTAGTGAACTCCTCTCTCTAACTCTCCCTGTCGCTCTGTGGCAAGAACTTGATCATAAAGGCCTCAAAAAACTTGGGCCAAGTCAAAGTAAGTGACGTAGAAGATCTGCAAGCAACATGTGCCCTCCACCATAGCTTCGCTAGATCCTCCAGCTAATACGTGGTATAATCGACTCCGTGAGTCTCCAACAGACCCAGATAGTGCAACATCTCCTCACATGTAGTAATAAGATCATGCGGGTCCTGACCCGACGTACCAGAAAAATCTACTAAGGCCTTTTGCTCATCATAGTTGGGCGAGGAGCAAGAGGTTGTGCAACTAAAAGGACCAGAATAACCTCGGCACAGGGAGCCGCAGTAGCAGGCTGCACTCCTGAACTCTAAACACCCAGGGCTGCCCCCTGAGCGGGAGTAGGTGCTACCTAAGAAGGTCTCTCCTCAATCATACCCAAAATCTGAACAAGTAAACCCCTAATATCCAACGATTGTGATGGGGTTGAAGCTGGCATAGAAACTGGTGCTAGAACTGGTGGCACCTACGCTGTCCCAGGGCCCAAATGCTGCTCAGGAATGAACTCCGTCTCATAGTCATACTTGGGCTCTGCCTCAACTCTAGCAGCTCTAGCAGGTGCCACTACTCTGGGATGTCCTCGACCCCTACCTCTGCTCCCACGACCACCTTGGCCCTAGCTGGAGTCGGAGGTGTAGGGGCAGGAGGCTTTTCTCCGCCAGAAGTCTAAGATCTCATACGAACCATCTGCAGAAGAGTGAACCAGAACAAGTGAGATTTCCAGAAACTTTCAAGGGTACTACGCACGAGATAGAAATAATAAAAGTCCAATTTTCCTAAGATATCACTATAGCCTCCCAAAGATTGAGTACGGATTTCTCCTCCCCGATCCGCAAGACTCTACTAGATATTGGATCCTATACCGATGACACTGGTGAACCTAGGGCTCTGATACCAAGCTGTCACGACCTATTTTTTTGGTCATGATGGCACATACAACCCCCAGTAGGCAAACCAATCCTCGTAGCTCAGAACGGTTAGTAATGGGCTACACTCTAACAATCTAAGCGGAAGAACAGTTTAATAAGCGGAAGCAAGGGAATAAGATGAAGAAAATAGATAACAGGAATAATATAAACAATGCAAAAGCTAAACCAAACCCAAAACCTAGTATCATAGCATATAAGAGCCGGATCTACATAAGGAGTACAAGGGTCCAAAAATATATATATAAAGCTGTCTCCGAGAAGAAATAGAGTACATAATCAAAAGATAAACTAAAAGCTAAGCTCTGGTCTCCAAGAGCTCACCCTCAATCCAGAGTATCACAAAAGTAGCTCCCCGCACGAATGTCCATGAGCTAACGGTGATGGCCCATACTAGGATATGCACCAGAAGATGCATAGTGTAGTATGAGCACCAAATGCAAAGCATAAGGTACCCAGTAGGTATCATAGGCTGACTGGGCACATATAAGATAAAATTGTAGTAACAGACAGAATAGAAATAGGTAGTCACAGAAATCAACGAAAAGTACACAGGATCTAGCCTAGAGGAAAGACAATAGAACAACATACAAGGCTAGGAAGTAGAATATTACACAACAGGCACAGGTGAAAGTAAGACCTGACGCACCTGGGATCCTTGTAATAACAGTATATACATAATAAATTTTAGAAATGAGCGGTATACCGATAACCTCAAGTACAAGGAAAGGAAGAGGAGAGTAAATATAGACATGCTCGGAAACAGGAATAAATAACACAACTAATCATACTAATCTCAAATCCAACAAGTAACAACTTATCCATATATAATCTTATAAGCATAACCGTAGCAGGGGATAATAATGTGATAAAGTAATAAGAGCCTACCTACAGTCCCCTGGCCGCCCATACAATCGAGGAATGCAAATAAGTGAAAATAAACCCTCTGGCCGTCTATACAACTAGAGCGTACACTAAACAAATAGCAAACAAGGGTGGAGCCTCAAACAATGAATGATATGATACATGAAGATCTCAGGGTGAAATGGTAACTCTGTATGTACCCCCTCCGGTGCCGATCGGGCCCAATAGGTAGGTTCTATGGAAGAACACAGCCCATATACCTTTACTCCGTTGTATACCCCCCTTCCAGCATATGCAGCTCTAGGCCCCAGGTCGGGAATGGTAAGGTCCATAGAGGTCCCGGACCCTATACTAAAATTCAGCATCAAAACATGTCATCCGGAAGCAAGTCCGGGTTCAAGCTAGAGATCCAGTCTCGAATATTCATGCCCAGACCCTATCAAGGAATAAAGTAGTAGAAAATGTCTCAATAACCCCTCCAAGGGTGCCCGAGGCATAGCCGGGTCTCAAACAGTAGAAAGTCAACGCAGATGCTCGGTCCAATCGAGGCTAAAGTTATCTCAAATCAGTAAGAAAACCCAACTAGCACCCCAGCCCTGCCGAGTCTAGCATTAATAGTAAAACTGGTGATAGAAATCATATTTTAACTTCTTTTAACCCAAGAAGATTGACAAGTTAAGCCAAACCATCTCCAATTCATTTCCGTCAAAAATAGGCCCCTAGGGCCATGCAAAGCTTAGAAAACAATTCCAGTAGTCCCGAAGCCAAAACCGTAGTAAAACGTGGATAAATCCTCTTTATATGCATTGAAATGAATGATCAACACAAATAGCCACCCAGCAGCTCACAAACAACCGATCGGCCCTGCATAGGCTCCAAACGCTCTACAGCACAAATAGCCAGCATAATATCATGATAACGATGCTCAGTACTCACGGGCACCCCCAAATAACCATATTTTTTAGAGTCAAAACAATGCCACACAGGATCGTAAGGGTGATAACATCAACAACTAATAATACTGCATACAACGGAGGAAAGAAATGGGGTGAATCATGGAAAAATGGTCAAGGTCTGTGGTACCAACCTATTAACCCAATCCAACAATGCTATCTAATATAATTTTATCCGATAGATGCTAAGTCTAGGGAGTTTAGACCGTAACCTACCTGTAATCCGAGGACAAGCTATTAGGATAATGAAATCCAAGCCTGAATCACTTCGAGAGATTCCGAATGATGGTCAACTATCAAAAACATAAATAATACATTAAGACGAGTCTAACAATACCCATATTGCTACAATTGTAGTCGGGTCAAAATCCAGGTCAAAAGCGGGCCCGCAGAGCCCACAACCTGAAACTAAGAACAAAAAAAATACGATGATCACAACGATGCCAAGAAGGCATGCTCCAAAATTGAGCACAATTGGCTAAGAGAAGGGCGCCAAAAAAGTTCGCTCAAGTTGAGGTTTAAAGATAGAATTTTAAGAATCAAAATTCAAAATTGGGAAAGAATTACTTACCAAAATGATGGAATTTTAAGCCAAGACGGATAACTCTTCAAGCCAACGAACATGAAAGAGCTATGAGGAAGAATCTACCACAAATTCAAAGCTTGAGGAAGAGCAACAATGGTGGTTTTTCAAGAAATCAAAAGGAAAAGAATGTTGGGGAAGAAGCTTACCAATAATCGGAGAACCACGAATAATTGAAGAGAAAATTTTTTCCCCAAGTCTAGGATTGATATGGACCAATTTTAAAGAGTATTTAGGAGTTTTAGAGTGAGAAAGGTGGAGAGAAATGGATGGAAGATCGAACAAACCAGAAATATATAGTTGATGGTCTCTGGTCAGCGCTATCGCGCTAAACCAGCGCCATCGCGCTCAAGGAAGCCAGGCACCAAGGCGCCATTGCACCTGAAGGGCGCCATTGCACTGGCTGGCTGCAGGCGCTGAGGCATGATCGTGCTGGCCTTGGCGAGATTGCGCTGAAAGCCTGTCCTTCATTAAAAATCTACAACTTTTTTAAAACTCCACGGGGCATTCCGGGCATAATCGAAAACTGATATTCAAAAACCAATAATGCTAACAGAGTGAAAACGACGTTCCAGACTCAATGAAATTGACAACTTCCATACGAGGTGATTTCATAGAAATGTTTACCCAAGTCAACACTAACGAATAAGAACCCAAAGGCTGAAAATGAGCCCGGCTCACCTTGAACCCAAACCAACCACCTATCTAACCCAAACTCATCATTCTGGAGTTGGTGGAATGGTCGGATTTCGAATCCAACACTCCGATCATCGAAATCCACCCAAAGTTACACTTTCAACTCCAAATGACCTGAAAACAGAGAAAACAACACAAAACCCACACTGGAACTTCTCAGGCCTTAACTGAAGGTCCAACTAGACCAAACTCAACTCTCTGGAGCTAACGGAACTGTCAGAATTTAATTCTGAGCACGTTATCTAAGAATGTTGACTAAAGTCAACAATATTCTAAGTTAAAGCTCTAAAATAGGCAAACAGCCAAAACACCCAAATGAATGACCAGGGTACCGAACTACCGGTCCCAGCAAGCCATAAATAGCTTGGGGCCGCTACAGGAAAGCTCTAACAGTACAATGAATGCGTAAATGCGAAGATGACTGGAATGGTCATCACACCTTGTGGCCTTCTATTTTCACGGTGCAACCTCATATGTGGGGCAGAACTCATTGAAGCGTACAACCTCTTTAACCTAGGTATAAGAGGTAGATAGTGCATCACCTTAATTGGAACCATTTTTCCACCGGATTCCTCTTATACCGAGCATGTCCACAAAACTTACAATTATCAAGATGATCATCATACTTATAGAACAACATGCAACTATTTACACAATAACTAATTCTATCTTATGACAATCCTAACTTGAAAACCAATTTCTTTGCTTCATAGAAATTCTTAGGTATCTTCAACTCTGGATTATTAGCTACTTCCCCCATAAGATCAACTATAGAGTCCATAAGAGTTTGAGGAGCACTACAATCTGATTTGATATTCAATAGTTTAACTGCAATTGACAAAGCAGAATACGCATTCCCTTCATATAATGGACGATTACCCTCTTGTAATTGTTTATAAAAGCATTTTGCTTCTTCATTAGGATTTAAATATTGTTCAGGTTCCATCCCATCTTGAACCCTAAAAGCATCATTAACCATTTCATGAACCTATCGTGTTCAACCCTATCATCTTGAGACCTATCATGTTCAACCCTATTATATTCATTCATAGGCAGCGAATTATAAAATATACCATTCAATCCATCTTTCTCACCATGATCAACCCAGACAAAATATCTAGGCTTAAATCCATTACGATAGAGATGAACCATAATTGTATCTAGATTAAAAAACATCATGCACCGATATTTACTACAAGGACACCTAACCACACCATGACTTTGATAGTTTTCTAGTGACATTGCATGCTCGATAAAACCTCTAACACCTTCAAAATATTCAGATTTAATAGTACCACTATTTTCATAATACATATTATACATCCATAAATGATGATCCATCTACAAAAATATAATAATTCAATTATAAATTAGACTCATTGACGTTCATAACATAAACTAAAGTTGAATACTAATTCAAGATTATAATCCAACAATATAAACTAATTCAAAATTTACAACTTCACTATCAAATTCAAGAACCTAATTCAACAACCTAAAGTTGAAAACTAATTCAAGATTATAACCCAACAATATAAACTAATTCAAAATTTCCAACTTCACTATTAAATTCAAGAACCTAATCAACAACCTAAAGTTGAAAACTAATTCAAGATTATAACCCAACAATATAAACTAATTCAAAATTTCCAACTTCACTATCAAATTCAAGAACCTAATTCAACAACCTAAAGTTGAAAACTAATTCATGATTATAACCCAATCAAAATTTCCAACTTCACTATCAAATTCAAGAACCTAGTTGAACAACCTAAAGTTGAAAACTAATTCAAGATTATAACCCAACAATATAAACTAATTCAAAATTTCTAACTTAACTATCAAATTCAAGAACCTAATTTAACAACCTAAAGTTGAAAATTAATTTATGAAATTAATTCAAGAACCTAATTCAATCTTAAAATCAAGAGTCTAAGACATTTACTATGCTCACAAATTCTAAAATCAAATTCAAGTTCAAACTTCTCAAATTCAACCTAAATCAAATTCAAGTTCACAAATTCAATTATATGAACTAGAAAATATTCATAACTATTATTCAAGATTCACAACTAGCAATGTTCATAATCTTACACTAACTTAAAATAAATGGCAAAAAATAATTTCAAGATTCGAAACTAACAAACTTGCTAATAACAAAAAATATCAAACAAACCCTAACTTAAAATTTTAAATACTACTAATTCAAGTTCTAATCTTCATAACAACTAACAATGTTCTTAATCTAACATTAACCTAAAATAAATACAATGTAATTGAAAAAAAATAAAAAAATAAAATCTTAAAGTTTTAAATTAGCCCTAACCTGAAAACTAATGATGGAGGAGGAAGGAGGCGGTGTGGCAGCTGGAGGAGGAGGAGAAGGCAACGTAGAGGTGTGGAGGTGTGTGGAGAGAAGAGGAAAATGGAGGAGTGACCCGATCTAGGTCACTATAATTATTAAAAAGCGACAGACAGTGTCGCTTTCGTCCGTCACTTTTTTAAAATGAGTTGACTAACATTTGACCAAAAAGCGACGGACAAAGCGACGATGTTCATTGCTTTTCTTTAAAAAACTAAATAAATTAAAATCTAAAATATTGTGATGGACATCATCGATATATTAAAATTATTTTATAATTTTTTTAATAATTGCAACGTTGTTCGTTTCTTATATTAAAAAATAAATATTAATTATTTCTAAATAATTTTGGCACAAAAATCCGCAAAAAAAGCGACAGGAAAAGAGATGATGTCAGTCGCTTTTGTAAAAAAATTAATTCTAAATTAAAAATAAATTAGAAAAGTGATGGACAGCGTCACTTTTTCCATCGCTTTTCGAGAGCGATATTGTCCGTCGCTTTTCTATCCATCTCTTTTTGAGTTGTTTTAAGAAGTGGCTACTCAATTAAACCTAGCCTACCTGGACGCCAAGCATCCGATGCAAAGGTCTGAATAATAAAATCTGGCTCAACGAATGTGATTCCTGATGGAGGACGAACCCAGAATCCATGATTTCTCCCTTCCTTAGCCAAAATCTCCTCTCCCCATGGTTCCTAAGCTTTGGAGCAGCCAAGGAGGGTTTTTCGAGCAACCCTCATCTATATTTAACTGAAGAAGAGAGAATGGATTATAAAACCCATTTTTGGGCTTTCTAGTCCTATCATTCCGCTATAGCAGCCTGCCGGCCGCTACCGGAGTACCGCTATAGCGTCCTAATTTCTGCTACAGCAGCCTTAGCTTTTCAACACGGATAACTTTCAGTAAAACAGTCATAACGTTTTACTTAAGAAGTGGATTAATGAATGGTCGGTGACATTGGAAAGAGGACTCAGAGATCTTTAAATTTAGTGGGTATTGGGACCCCTAACTCTTTATATTCTAGGAGGAATGCTCATTTGAAGTTGACCCTAGTTTGAACTTAGCCTGAAACTAAATCGGTAAGGAAACTTCCAACTTAACTTTGTGCTAGGAGTATTTTATGACCTTAGTACATACCAAATATACTCTCATACTAAAAAATTAATCCTAACACTTATTATGAATGAGATACACCCGCCTTGACCGCAGATATTTTCAATAACGACGGAACAGGTCATTACAGGCATAGTCATAGAATTGGTAGTAAATAGGTGAATTTAAGGTGGGAGGACCCTGGGATGGGTGGAATGATTATGAAATTAACCTGGGGTTTGAGATTAATATGTTATCCGAGAATATTTAGGCCATTTGGGTTAATTTTGTGTTTGTGTTATTGTTTTTAGACCACGATCAAGCTTGAGTTTCAAGAAATGAGAATGCTCTGGTCCAGTAGAGCATACATGCTTGAGTTGAGGTAGGTGATGGTTAACTTATGACACAAATTACGTTATGTGTGCATGTTAACTATTTAATTAGTATTTCTTGTACAAAACGTGTTTAGGGAACAAGGGAATGAATGTTAAATGATATCTGGTTGTCAATCTCATGCAATGAACTTGTCTTAAATGCTTGTTGGATTTACAAGTGTGGGTTATATTTATTATTGTTGTGATTGTTGTGATATCTGTGATTCTTCAGTTGGCTCGAGTACCACGCTTGATATAGTTTATTAGTTGTCTCGTGTACCATGCCTAGTATGGGATATCTATTGGTTGGATCGGGTACCACACCTGATACAGATTCTATTATGATTGGCATGGGTACCACGCCTGGTACATGTTTGGTTGTTCTTCTGTGTGATGGTTCCATAAGTGAACTGGGTTTATTCGTTGTGATGTATTTATTATATGTTGGTCCATGAATGGCTAGGCTGGTGTGTTTAAATGCTAGGGTGGTTCTTATGTAGACTGGGATTGCACGTTAAACATCATAGATAATGTCCTAGGAATCCTTGGTCTGTCCGAGTTATTTGAAAAGGTGTTTGAAATTGTATTTGGGTTGTTGTTGTGGTTTTAGACATGTCTCATGTAGTTGTTAAGTGAGTTTGATAACTAAGAGTCTTGCTTATAGTTACCGACTTAGGTTATACATGTTTGTCCTATTTTACTAAGTTTCAGTTGTGTGTTCATATTTCATATTTTGAAGCTGTCCGATGATCCTACCAGTACACTATTGTTTTTGTGTACTGATACTACACTTGCTCTTCTTTGTTGAGTACAGGGCATATTTTGGCGGCAGCTGCGTGACCTCAATTATGATACAGACATCTTTTAAATCGAAAGGTGAGCTGCATCTTTCGGGCTACCATTGATTCATCCACTTGTTTTAGTCCATTCTTCAGACTTGGATTCCTTTTATTTTGGGGTTGCATCCTCGTCTTTTAGACATATTTTGATTTTTGGTAAATGACTTTCAAATTCTAGGGGATTGTTTTCGATAGGTTTTACTATGTTGTTAACTTAAGATGTGAATCTTGGTTTATCTATCAAATTGGTTTTTAGCTGCTTAGTTTGGTTAAGTGTTGGCTTTATTTATTAGTTCTCCCACAAGGGGTTTAGTGTGGGTGCCACTCGCGGTAGGTTAGGTCATGACAAAGATAGTATAAGAGCCCTAGGTTCGTTGATCTCATCATACCAAAATAGGTCTAGTAGAGTCTTGCCAAATGGTAGAGAGACGTTTGTACTTTTCTTCGCGAGGCTACAGGATTTTAGGAAACTATCACTTCTTTCTGCCTGCATGCTATAACTTGATTCCAATTTCTATCTAGCTATCTAAATTGGTATCTGACTTCCTTCATTCTTAAGTCCATAGATGGTTAATACTAGGCGGAATGGAGTAAGGGCAGCAGCTCCAGTTGTGGGACTGGCTGTTCGTGGGCGAGAAAGAGGTAGGGAAAGGGGGAGAGCGACACCCGCCAGGGGTGGAGCTCAGGTAGCGGCTGACCAGAGGCCAGCATCACCTCCCCCACCCCAGGATCATGTTGAGGTAGTGCACGAGGAGGGAACAAAACTAGAGGTGGCAACAACAGTTGGAGGTGCAGGTCTTCCCCCTTTGTCTTCTGAGGTTATTCAGCAGGTGTTGGTATTCCTGAGTAGGTTGTACTGGAGCCACTCCCACTATGCCAGCTACTCAGGTTCTAGGTGCCTATCCTACTACTATTTTAGCCCCTAGGATGGATAAGGCCTCATGTACAGATGCATTCTTCCATCCAGTGTTAGGCCCTATCATGATTGGAACCAAGCATGAGTTATTAACCAAGTTCTAGAAGATGAAATCTCAATCATTCAATGGTAACGAAGATGAGGATGCTTTTGAGTTCATCCTAGATTTCTATGAGAGGTTGCACAAGTTGGGGATTGTATAGCAACACCGGGTGGAGTTTGTGACTTTCCAGCTGCAGGGTAATGTTAAGCAGTGGTGGAGGGCCCATGTGGAGTGTCATTTGTCAGCTTTGCCTCTGATGACTTGGGCTCAGTTTCATGCCTTGATTTCGGAGAAGTATGTGCCCCATACTCTAAGGGATCATAAGATGCATTTCTAGCCCTTGAACCGGGCAATATGTCTATTACTGCCTATGAGGGTAAGTTCCATGCCTTGTATCGCTATGCTACCCAACTGTTAGGCATTGACGAGGAGAAGATTCATTTGTATGTTAAGTGCCTGAATACTGAATTGCAGGTTCTATATGTCTATATGACTTTTACAAGGAAGAGTTTTAATGAGGTGACTGACTATGTGAAGAAACTAGAGGGGGTTAAGCAAGTTGGACAGGCTAAGGTATTAGCCAAGAAGTCCCAGAATGTGGGTAATTTTAATGGTTCTTATTCCAGAGGTCCCAATAAATAGGTTCATTCAGCTCATCCTATTCAGTCAGTGTTGCCAGCTTTTACAGGTGGTCATTCAGGGTCTATTCAGCAGTCTCCACCTCCTAGAGGCCAAGGGGCTTGTTATTCTTCTGCCAGTAGGCCCTCTCTTGAGCTAGAATGTTTCCATTGTGGTGATCTAGGTTATTTTAAGAGGGAGTGCCCTCTGAGGCAGGCAAGTAATTAGGTTCAGCAGCAGGCTAAGGTTGTGGTTCCAGCAGGTAGAGGAGGAAATGGCAGGGGACACTCATCGGATGGGCGAGGTTATAACCAAGGAGTTCATGGTGGTAACAGAGGTAATGGTAACATAGGGAGGGGAAAGGCGCAACTAGATAGAGAAGTTGGTGGATTGTTGATAAATCTCATTGTTATGCCTTCCTGGGAAAGTCCAAGGTTGAGGCATCTACTGATATGATAACATGTATTATTCTCATCTGTAACTGGATAGATTCTATTTTATTTGATTCGGATTCCATATATTCTTATGTATCTGTTAGATTTTCCTTGGGTATGGACTTGATTTGTGATTTTCTTGATTCTCCTATTCACGTTTCTACTCTGGTTGGGGAGTATGTGACAGTGACCCATATATATCATTTATGCTCTATTGTGTTTATGGGTTTTCAGACTTGGGTAGATTTGGTCTTATTGGGTATGCTGGATTTTGATATTATATTGTGTATGATGTTTGTCTTCTTATTATGTTTTGTTGAACTGTAATACCAAGACAGACACTCTAGAGATGCCGGGTATGGATAGACTAGAGCGGGAAGGTTTGTATAAGTCTAAGCCAGCGAAGATCATATCCTTTGTTCGGGCTAGAAAGATAGTGGGGAAGGGGTGTTCAGACTTCGGGGCTCATCTTCGGGATGTTAGTGCGGATTTCCCTTCCCACTACTAAAAATAGCTCAAAAAGGGGCGGATAGAAAAGTGACGGACAACGTCACTCCTGAAAAGCGACAAAAAAGCGACGTTGTCCGTCGCTTTTCTATTTTTTTTAAATTTATAATTATTTTTTTACAAAAGCGACGGACAGCGTCTCTACGTCCGTCACTTTTTTTGGCAGATTTTTGCGCCAAAATTATTTATAAATAATTAATTTTTATTTTTTATTATAAGCGACGGACAGCATCACAATTATTAAAAAAATAAAAAATAATTTTAAAAAAAGCGACGATGTCCGTTGCTTCTTTAAAATTTAATTTATATTAAAAAAAATAGGAAAGCGACGGACAGCATCGCTTTTGTCCGTCACTTTTTGGTCAATACGCGGTCAACTCATTTAAAAAAGTTATGGACAGAAGTGACGCTGTCTGTCGCTTCTTTAATTATACGGAGACCCCGTCGGGTCTCTTTCCCTCATTTCTCCTTTCTCTTTTTCTCTCTTTCTCGCCTCCTCTCCTCCTCTCCTTAACACCTGCTCCTCTTCTTCTTCCACCCCTGGTCCCTCCACCGCCGCTCCCTCCATCGCCGCTCCCTCTACCGTCAGCCTCCTCCCTCCAACCTCCTCCGATTTTGAGGTTATTTGTTTTGTTTATTTGAAGGTTATGATTTTAATTTGGGTATTTTTATATTAAAAAATTGATAGTGTATTCTAGACTAGGGTATGTTGTTGTTGTTGTTGTTGAATTCTAGACTAGGGTGTATATGTTATTGTTGTTGTTGTTGAATTCTAAACTATGATTTTGAGAAATTGATAGTGAAAATTGATATATGAAAAAATTGATAGTGAAAAATTTATTTTTTAGATTATATTCTTAATTTATGAACTTTAATTAGTTTAGGCTTGCTATTAGTTTGTGAACATTAGTTTAGACTTGCTATTAGTTTGTGAACCTTAGTTTAGGCTTTCTAATTAGTTTGTGAACCTTAGTTTAGGCTTGCTGTTAGTTTGTAATCCTTAGTTTAGACTTGCTATTAGTTTGTGAACCTTAGTTTAGGTAATGCTTGCTATTAGCTTGTGAAACTTAGTATAGGTTCTTTTTTGAACTTGAATTATATAGGTTCTTGAATTAGGTTGGTTCTTGAATTTGGATTTAGGTTCTTGAATTAGATTATTAACTTGAATTTGGGAACTTTGAATTTGAAATGGTTCTTGAATTAGATTATTAACTTGAATTAGGTTCTTCAATCTTAGTTTTTTTAAGTTAAGCTTTTTTAAGTTAAGTTTGTTAGTTTAAAATTGTTAGTTTTGAGTTAAGAATTAGTTTTCAATTTTAGGTTTTTTTGAACTTGAATTAGGTACTTGAATTTGGAATTAGGATTTGGACCTTGAATTTGGAATTAAGTTCTTGAATTAGATTATTAACTTGTATTAGGTACTTGAATTTGGAATTAGGTTCTTGAATTAGCTTATTAACTTGAAATAGGTTCTTGAATCTTAGTTTTTTGAGTTAAGCTTTTTTAAGATAAGCTTGTTAGTTTAAATTGTTAGTTTTGAGTTAAGAATTAGTTTTCAACTTTAGGTTCTTTTTTAAACTTGAATTCGGTACTTGAATTTGCAACTTGAATTTAGAACTTGAATTTGGAATTAGGCTTTAGAACTTGAATTTGAAATTAGGTTCTTGAATTAGATTATTAACTTGAATTAGGTACTTGAATTTGGAATTAAGATTTAGAACTTGAATTTGGAATTAGGTTCTTGAATTAGATTATTAACTTGAATTAGGTTCTTGAATCTTAGCTTTTTTATGTTAAGCTTTTTTAAGTTAAGTTTATTAGTTTAAGTTGTTAGTTTTGAGTTAAGAATTAGTTTTCAACTTTAGGTTCTTTTTTGAACTTGAATTAGGTACTTGAATTTGGTACTTGAATTTAGAACTTGAAAATGGAATAAGTATTTGGAACTTGAATTTGGAATAAGTTTTTGAATTAGATTATTAACTTGAATTAGGTACTTGAATTTGGAACTTGAATTTGGAATTAGGATTTGGAACTTGAATTTGTAATTAGGTTCTTGAGTTAGATTATTAACTTGAATTAGGTTCTTGAATCTTAGTTTTTTGTTAAGTTAAGTTTGGTAGTTTAAATTTTTAGTTTTATGTTAAGAATTAGTTTTCAACTTTAGGTTCTTTTTTTAACTTGAATTAGGTACTTGAATTTGGAACTTGAATTTAGAATTTGAATTTGGAATTAGGATTTGGAACTTGAATTTGGAATTAGGTTTTTGAATTATATTATTAACTTGAATTAGGTTTTTGAATCTAAGTTTTTTAAAGTTAAGTTTGTTAGTTTAAATTGTTAGTTTTGAATTAAGAATTAGTTTTCAACTTTAGGAATGATTTTTTGAACTAGAATTAGGTTGGTTCTTGAATTTGGAATTAGGTTCTTGAATTAGATTATTAACCTGAATTTGGGAACTTTGAATTTGAAATAGGTTCTTGAATTAGTTTTGAGTTTTGTTTTAGAATCTTGAATTAGTATTTAACTTTAACTTTTTGAATTAGGTTCTTGAATCTAATTTTTTTTAAGTTAAGTTTGTTAGTTTAAATTGTTAGTTTTGAGTTAAGAATTAGTTTTCAACTTTAGGAATGATTTTTTGAACTAAAATTAGGTTGGTTCTTGAATTTGGAATTAGGTTCTTGAATTAGATTATTAACTTGAATTTGGGAACTTTGAATTTGAAATAGGTTCTCGAATTAGTTTTGAGTTTTGTTTTAGAATCTTGAATTAATATTTAACTTTAACTTTTTGAATTAGGTTCTTCAATCTAAGTTTTTTTAAGTTTCCCCGGACCCTGCGTATAGCGGGAGTGTCACGACCCGATTTCTCGGTCATGATAGCACCTACAACCCTCCAGTAGGTGAACCAATTCCCGTAGCCCAGGACAGTTAGTAATGGGCTACTATCTAACAAATAAGCGGGAGGGTAGTTTAATAAGCAAAAGTAAGGGAACAAGATGAAGAGAATAGATAACAAGAATATATATATATACATATGCGGAAACTAAACCCAACCCCAAGACCTTGTATCATAGTATAGAGCCAAAACTACATACATGGAGTGCAAACGATCCAAAACAATATATACAGATGTCTCTGAATGGTAATAGAGTACATAAAGGAAAAGATAAACTAAAGCTAAGCTCCGATCGCCAAGAGCTCACCCTTAGTCTGAAGTAATCCCCAATAGATCTCCAAGCATGACTTACAGCGATCTAACGGCGATGGCCCACGCTAGGATCTGCACCCAAAGATACAGGGGGTAGGGTGAGCACCAAATGCAAAGCATAAGGTACTCAGTAGGTATCATAGGGTGACTGGGCACATATTAGATAAAAGCGTAGTAACAGACAGAACAGAAGCAAGTAGTCATAGAAATCAACTAAAGGGTACACAGGAACTAGCCCAGAGGGAAGTCAACAGAACCACATGTGAGGCCAGAAAGCAAAATATATACACCATAGGCACAGGTGAAAGTAAGAAACAACGCACCTGGGGTCCTTGCAATAACAGTGTATACATAATAAGTTTACGAAATGGACGGTATACCGGTAACCTCAAGTGTAAGAAGAAGAGAGAAAGAGTAATGATAGGCATGCTTAAAGACATGAATCAAGCCCAACTAATCATATCAATCTCAAATTCAGCAACTAACAGTCTAGCAGTAACCAATTTCATAATTAACCGTAACAGGGAACAATTCTACAAGTAAATAGCAAGAGTCTACCTACAGTCCCCCGGCCGCCCATACAACCGAGGAACACAAACAAGTGAAAACAAACCCTCCGGCATCCCATACTACCGGAGCGTACAATCAACAAACAACAAACAAGGGTGGAGCCTCAAACAATGAATGATATGATGCATGAAGATCTCAAGTGAAATGGTATCCATGTATGTACCTCCTCCGGTGCCGATCCGGACCAGCAGGTAGGTTCCATGGAAGGACACTGCCCGTATACCTCTACTCCACCGTATACCCCTTCCTCCGGCACACGCAGCCCGTAGCCCCTGGCCCGGATGGCAAGGTCCATGGAGGTCCCTGACCCCATACTAAAACTCAGTATCAAAACATGTCGTCCAGAAGCAAGTCCGGGTTCAAGATAGAGACCCAGTCTCTAATATGCATGCCCAGACCCTGTACAGGACTAAAGTAGTAGGAAAATATATCAAAAACCCCTCCAAGGGTGCCCGGGCATAACCGAGTCTAAGCAGTAGAAAGTCATTTCAAGTGCTCGGTCCGACCGAGGCTAAAATTATGTCAAGTAGCAAGAAAACTCAACTAGCACCCCGGCCCTGCCGAGTCTAGTGTTAACCGTAAAACTGGTGATTTAAATCATAATTTTACTTTCTTTTACCCAAAAATATTCATAAGTTAAATCAAACCATTTCCAAATCATTTCCAAAAAAATGGGCCCCCGGGGCCATGCAAGGTTTAGAAAATAGTGCCAGTAGGCCCAAAGCCAAAACCGTAGTAATACATGGATAAAACCTCTTTATATGCATGGAAATGGGATGATCAAACACAATAGCTGCCCAGCAGCTCACAATCAACCTATCGACCCTGCACAGGCCCATAGCTACTTAGCAAGCATAACAAGCCAAGAAGGATAATTCTATGCTCGGGACTCGTGGACATTCTCAATATCCCACCCTCTATGTTCCAGAGTCAACAAGGCCTCACAGGACCACAAGGGTAAATAAGATATATCGGCAAGTACTACAAGCAACGGAGGAACAAAAGTAGGCGGACATGAATAAAGCGGTCGAGGTCTGTGGTACCAACCTAATAATCCAACCCAAGGATGCCAGCTAGTACAATTTTATCCGATATATGCTAAGTCTAGGGATTTCAAACCATAACCTACCTGTCGTCCGATGACAAGCTTGAACCTCTCTAAAAAAACTCCAACACGAAATCAAACTCGAACTCGGGCTTGAATAACTTGACGTAGATAATTAATTTTCTTCCGAAGATCAAAATATAGCGCCATAATAACTCTTCTTTAACATATGCGTACATATATTTATATGAAGCATGTTAACAGAAAAGAGACTATACTACTCACCATGCAAAAATGAATGTAAAAATGGAAGAAACATATATATAGATGAGATTTGAAGATTATTTCTTTCTGCCTAACATAAATTAAATATGTATCCTATATTAAACAATTAAGTGCTGAGTCATAAGGGCAAGTGGCATAACCTCAATTGTGTTAGAGGTTACTGTCCACCCCTTCCACCTCCATGTGGAGTGGAGTGGAACCACAAATTCATTTTTATCCCATTATGTATATATTCGGGTATTGCATAAATTCATGGTAAAATAAATATAACTTTTTGAATATATCATAATAAATAGGAAATTATTTCAAATAAAACCTACTATATTATAATAATAAATTCCGACATAACTAAGTCTACTATCTCCGTTAAAATACTAATAAATTATAAGACTCTTGTAAAATAGAAACATACATGAATATCTCGTAACAAAAGTATTTTAGGAAGGCAAATAAAAATATAACTTTCTACCACATTCAACTTTTAAATTAAATATTTTCATGTACGCACGATTTTGATACTGAAGAACTCTCTTGGAACCCTCCCTTATGTTTTTCTCACTGTTTCAGAACTGAAAGGGCGTTTTAAACGTGAAGTTGAGGCTTTAAATCGATCTTGACCCGACCCGGTTCGCGACCCGATTCGCGACCCAGTTTCTGCCAGACAGTCCGCGGTAAAACAGTCATAACCTTTTACTCTGAGATCAGTTGGACGTGAGGTTTTGTGCGTTAGAAACTAGACTCGTAGACCTTCGATTTGGTATTTTGGGGGACTTCTAAGTCTTTATATATTGAGAGAAAAGCTCTGAGACATTTTACCCAAAGTTCAGAAAATTTATTAAAGAAACTTACGATAACTTTTGCCGACTTGCTTGACTTCAAAACTTATTATACGACCAAACAAATGGCCCCGACACCGAACTACCGGTCCCGACAAGCCTTAAATGACTTGGGGCCACTAAAAACAAGCTCTAACGGTACAAGAAAAATATATACGTGGAAATAACCGGAAGGGTCATGATATCATCCACTACTAAAAAGGACTTTCGTCCTCGAAAGTCAAGGTCAAGGGGGTACCTAAAGGCTCAAACAGCTGCGGATCCAGGTAGCCTCCTTGACTGGACGGTGCCTCCACTGAACCATAACAACCGGGATCTCTCGAGACCTCAATCTCCTGACATCTCTGGCCAAAATAGTCGTCGGCTCCTCAACAAAGGCTAAACCCTCTCCCAACTGAACTGAATCCCACTGCAACACATGAGACTCATCTGGGACATACCGACGCAACATCAAAACATGAAATACAGGATGTATAGCTGAAAACATCAGAGGCAAGGCTAACTGATAGGCAACACTACCAACCCTCTGAAGAATCTCAAACGGCCCAATGTACCTGGGGCTAAGCTTGCCTCGCCTACCAAATCTCATCACGCCCTTCATGGGCGATACACGGAGAAACACCAAGTCACCGATACTAAACTCCAAGGCACGAAGCCTACGATCAGCATAACTCTTCTGCATGCTCTGAGGTGCCCGAAGTCTATCCTGAATCGCTCGGACCTGATCTAAGGAATCTCGAAGCAAATTTGTACTTTGTGGCCTAGATTCAGAACCATCAAACCAACTAATCAGCGATCTGCAACGCCTACCATACAAGGCCTCAAAAGGTGTCATGCCAATGCTCGAATGGAAACTATTATTATAAGCAAACTCAGCCAAAGGCACAAACTTATCCCACGAACCTCCAAAGTCAAGAACACAGGCCCGAAGCATGTCCTCCAGGACCTGAATGGTCCTCTCGGACTGGCCATCTGTCTGGGGGTGGAAAGCAGTACTAAGCTGAACCTCTGTACCCAAATCTCGTTGAATAGCCCTCCAAAACTAAGATGTGAACTGAGTGTAGCGGTCTAAAATGATAGAAGCTGGAACCCCGTGCAACTGAACAATCTCACGAAGGTAGATCTGAGCTAACCTCTCTGCAACATAAGAAGTCTGGACTGGCAAGAAATGTGCTGACTTAGTCAGCCTATCCACAATCACCCATATGGAATCAAACCTATGAGAGGTACGAGGCAAACCAACAATGAAGTCCATAGTAATCCCTTCCCACTTCCACTCGGGAATGGGAAGTCGCTGCATCAAACCACCAGGTCTCATGTGCTCGAACTTAACCTGCTGACAGTTCAAGCACCGAGATACAAAATCCGCTATATCCCGCTTCATACCACTCCACCAGTAAAGCTGCCTCAAGTCTCTATACATCTTTGTTGTGCCAGGGTGAATGGAGTATCTAGTACAATGTGCCTCATGAAGTATCAACTGAATCAAATTACTAATCCTCGGAACACAAAGGAGACTATCAAACCTCACAACCCCATCTACATCTAGAGTAGCCCGACTGGTCTCACCCTGAACAACCCGATCACGAAGGTCATACAATTGCTGATCCTCAAACTGACGGTTCTGAATCTGATCAATCAAAGTAGAACGAACCTCAACACTGGCGAGAACTCTGCTAGGATCCGACAAGTCAAGCCTAACCAAACGGTTAGCCAAGGACTGGATGTCCAAGGACAACGGTCGCTCTAAAACTGAAAGAGAAGCTAGGCTACCCATACTCACTGTCTTCTGACTCAAGGCATCCGCTACCATGTTTGCCTTGCCCGGATAATACAGAATAGTGAAGTCATAGTCCTTCAGTAACTAGACCCATCTCATCTGTCTCGAGTTCAACTCTCGCTGACTCGTGATATACTGAAGACTACGGTGATCGGTGAAGATCTCACAGTGAACTCTATATAGGTAATGCCTCCAGATCTTAAGCGCGAAAACTACCGCCGCCAACTCTAAGTCATGAGTGGGGTAGTTGCGCTCGTGAACCTTCAGCTGCCTCGATGCATATGCTATTACTCGACCCTGCTGCATCAACACACAACCAAGACCGACCCCAGAAGCATCACAATACACGGAGAAGCTCTGACCCTCAACCGGTAAAGTCAAAACTAGAGCTGAAGTCAATAAGGCCTTAAGCCTCTGAAAGCTATTCTCACACTGATCCGACCACTGAAATGGGACATCCTTCCTAGTCAGCATAGTCAAGGGTGCTGCTATGGAGTAAAATCCCTCAACGAACCGTCTGTAGTAACCTGCTAACCCAATAAAGCTAAGAACCTCAGTAGCAGTAGTAAGTCTAGGCCAATCACAAATCGCAGAAATCTTTCCCGGGTCAACCCTAATCCCATCCTTAGACACCACGTGCCCTAGGAATGCAACTGACTCAAGCCAAAACTCGCCCTTTGAGAACTTGGCATAAAGCCGATGATCTCTCAAAGTCTAGAGTATAACCCTCAAGTGCTGCTCATGCTCATCTCTACTACGCGAGTATACCAAGATGTCGTCTATAAAAAACTATCACAAATGAGTCCAAATACGGGCCAAGAACCATGTGCATCAAGTTTATAAAGGTTGTGGGGGCATTAGTCAACCCAAAAGACATCACCTGGAACTCATAATGGCCATAACATGTCCTGAATGCTGTCTTAGGGATGTCCTCCGCCCTAATCCTCAACTGATAGTAGCCAGACCTCAAATCAATCTTTGAAAACACGACTGAACCCTGAAGCTGGTCAAAAAAATCATCAATCCTTGGCATCGGATACCTATTCTTCACTGTCACCCTATTCCGCTGCCGATAATCAATACACATGTGCATCGACCCATCCTTCTTCTTCACGAAGAGAACAGGAGCACCCCAAGGTGACACACTAGGTCTAATGAACCCCTTATCTAATAGATCCTGGAGCTGCTCCTTAAGCTCCCTCCACTAAGCAGGAGCCATACGGTAAGGAGAAATAGAAATGGGCCTAGTGCCCGACTCTAGCTCAATAGCGAAATCAATATCTCTCTCAGGTGGAAGGCCAGGCAGGTCGGTAGGAAACACATTGAGGAAGTCTCTAACCACAGGAACAGACTCAGGAGAAGTAGGGTTAGAACTAACATCTTGGACATATGCTAGATAAGCTAAACACCCACGGGAAATCAACTTCCTAGCTCGAAGACAAGAGATGATCCCAGATGGTGCATGGCTAACAAAACCTTGCCATACAATCTGGGATACACCGGGCACTACTATGGTAATGGTCTTGGCATTACAATCCAAAACCACACGATGAGGGGATAACCAGTCCATGCCTAGTATCACATCAAAATCAAGCATATCAAGAATCATCAAATCACCCCAAGTCTCTGAATCACCAATAGATAGCATACAAGATCTCACAATCCAATCCACTACTAAAGAATCTCCTACTGGGGTCGAAACAGAAACATGAACAGATAATAGCTCACTAGCCAACCCAAACAAGGCACAAAGTAGGCAGATACGTATGAACAAGTGGATCTAGGATCAAATAAAGCCATAGTCGAGTGATGGAACATAGAAATCGTACCTGTAATCACAGCATCTGAGGCATCTGCCTCTGGTCTCCTAGGGACCGCATAAAAATGATGACGACCTCCACCTGCCCGACCGCCATCCCTACCACCTGCTCTGCCGCGCGGAGCACCACCTCTACCCTGATGACCACCCCTTCTAGCCAGGGGCTAAACTGCTCGTAAAGGCTCAGCGACCTGAACTGTACCCTGCTGAGGGAAATCTCTAGCAAAATGACCAATCATACCATAAGTAAAACAAGCCCGTGGCTTCCTACTCGGTAGAGATGAACCAGCAGATCCCGTATAACCACCATGGGCTGATGCCACAGAAACTGTACCCCTTGAAGACTGGCCGTCATAGCCTTGATGGCTGCCCTGACCCTGCTCGAAATGGGTACTACCAAAAGTCTAAAGGGAAGCCTGAACCGGTCGGCTAGACTGACCCTGGTGCTGCTGTGGCTGATAACTCCGTCTCCACTGGCCAGGACCTCTACCACCATATCTGGAACCACTGTAGACACCCTGATGTCGAGGCCTCTTATCTCTGGACCCCTGATCATGTCGCTGTAAGTCCTCCACGGTGCGGGCATAGTCTACGATAGCCTGAAATGACCGACCACCAGCAATCGATATCTCAGCTGGCTGCCTGATCTCTGGCCTCAAACCCCATACAAATCTGCGAATCCTATCTGCCTCGGTAGGAATGATCATAGCCTCGAATGGTGCTAGCTGATGAAAACGGGTCTCATACTCTGAGACAGTCGTAGACCTCTGCATAAGGTGAGTAAACTGCTCCCTGCGACGCTCACGATCACTCTGAGGTAGGAACTTGGCCATAAAGGCCTCATAAAACTCAGACCAGGTCAAAGGAGGTGACGATGGTGGTCTACAAGCAACATGAGCCCTCCACCATAACTTCGCTGGGCCCTCTAACTGATAGGTAGTATAACCAACCCCGTGGGTCTCCAACAAACCCAAATGATGCAACATCTCCTAACATGTAGTAATAAAGTCATGTGGATTCTGTCCAGAAGTACCAGCAAACCTCGGAGGTGCTAACCTCAAAAACCTACCCAACGCCTTCTGCTCTGACTCTGTCATAGCTTGGCGAGGAGCAAGAGGATGTGCAACAGATGGAACCGGAATGACCTCCGCACAGGGATCCATAGTAGCAGACTGCGCTCCTGAGCTCTGTGCACCCAGGGTTGCCTCCTGAGCGGATGTCTGAGCTACCCCAGAAGGCCGCTCTCCAATCACATCCAAAAGTTGTAATAGTAGTCCCCGAATATCTGGAGACTGAGCTGCGGCTGGAGCTGGCACAGAAGTGGGAACTGGAGTAGGTACTGGAGCTGGTACTGGAGCTGGTACTGGAGCTGGTGGTACCCGGGCTGCCCCCTGATCCACATGCTGCTCGGGCTCTATCTCCACTCTAGCATCTCTAGCAGGTGCCACTGCTCGAGGGCATCCTCGACCCTTAGCTTGAGTGGGAGGCTCATCTCCGCGTGATGCCGATGATCTTGTATGAATCGTCTGCGGAAGAATGAAGTAGAACAAATGAGATTTCCAAAAATTTCAAGGGTTCCACGCACGACACAGAAGCAATGAAAGAGTCAAATTTCCTAAAATGTCACTATAGACTCCCAAAGATTGAGTACGGATATCTCCGCCCTGATCCACAGGACTCTACTAGACATTGGATCCTATACCGATGACACCGGTGAACCTAATGCTCTGATACCAAGTTTTCACGACCTGATTTCTCAGTCATGATGGCACCTACAACCTCCCAGTAGGCGAACCAATTCCCATAGCCCAGGACAGTTAGTAATGGCTACTATCTAACAAATAAGTGGGAGGGTAGTTTAATAAGAAAAAGTAAGGGAACAAGATGAAGAGAATAGATAACAAGAATATATATATATACATATGCGGAAACTAAACCCAACCCCAAGACCTGGTATCATAGTATAGAGCCAAAACTACATGCATGGAGTGCAAACGATCCAAAATAATATATACAGATGTCTCTGAATGGTAAAAGAGTACATAAAGCAAAAGATAAACTAAAGCTAAGCTCCGATCGCCAAGGGCTCACCCTTAGTTTGAAGTAATCCCCAACAGATCTCCAAGCACGACTTACAGCTATCTAACGGCGATGGCCCATGCTAGGATCTGCACCCGAAGATGCAAGGGGTAGGGTGAGCACCAAATGTGAAGCATAAGGTACCCAGTAGGTATCATAGGCCGACTAGGCATATATAAGATAAAAGTGTAGTAACAGACAGAACAGAAGCAAGTAGTCACAGAAATCAACGAAAGGGTACACTGGAACTAGCCTAGAGGAAAGTCAACAGAACCACATGTGAGGCCAGCAAGCAAAATATATACACCATAGGCACAGGTGGAAGTAAGAAACAACGCACCTGGGGTCCTTGCAATAAAAGTGTATACATAATAAGTTTACGAAATGGACGGTATACCGGTAACCTCAAGTGTAAGAAGAAGAGAGAAAGAGTAATGATAGGCATGCTTAGAGACATAAATCAAACCCAACTAATCATATCAATCTCAAATCCAGCAACTAACAGTCTAGCAGTAACCAATTTCATAATTAACCGTAACAGGGAACAATTCTACAAGTAAATAGCAAGAGTCTACCTACAGTCCCCCGGCCGCCCATACAACCGAGGAACACAAACAAGTGAAAACAAACCCTCCGGCATCCCATACTACCGGAGCGTACAATCAACAAACAACAAACAAGGGTGGAGCCTCAAACAATGAATGATATGATGCATGAAGATCTCAAGTGAAATGGTATCTCTGTATGTACCTCCTCCGGCGCCGATCCGGCCCAGCAGGTAGGTTCCATGGAAGGACACTGCCCGTATACCTCTACTCCACCGTATACCCTTCCTCCGGCACACGCAGCCCGCAGCCTGGGGCCGGATGGCAAGGTCCATGGAGGTCCCTGACCCCATACTAAAACTCAGTATCAAAACATGTCTTCCGGAAGCAAGTCCGGGTTCAAGATAGAGACCCAGTCTCTAATATGCATGCCCAGACCCTGTCCAGGTCTAAAGTAGTAGGAAAATATCTCAAAAACCCCTCCAAGGGTGCCCGGGCATAACCGGGTCTAAACAGTAGAAAGTCATTTCAAGTGCTCGGTCCGACCGAGGGTAAAATTATGTCAAGTAGCAAGAAAACTCAACTAGCATCCCGGCCCTGCCGAGTCTAGCGTTAATCTTAAAACTGGTTATTTAAATCATAATTTTACTTTCTTTTACCTAAAAATATTCATAAGTTAAATCAAACCATTTCCAGATCATTTCCAAAAAAATGGGCCCCCGGGGCCATGCAAGGTTTAGAAAATAGTGTTAGTAGGCCCGAAGCCAAAACCGTAGTAAAACATGGATAAAACCTCTGTATATGCATGGAAATGGGATGATCAAACACAACAGCTGCCCAGCAGCTCACAATCAACCTATCGGCCCTGCACAGGCCCATAGCTACTCAGCAAGCATAACCAGCCTAGAAGGATAATTCTATGCTCGGGACTCGCGGACATTCCCAATATCCCACCCTCTATGTTCCACAGTCAACAAGGCCTCACAAGACAACAAGGGTAAATAAGATATATCGGCAAGTACGACAAGCAACGGAGGAACAAAAGTAGGCGGACATGAATAAAGCGGTCGAGGTCTGTGGTACCAACCTAATAATCCAACCCAAGGATGCCAGCTAGTACAATTTTATCCGATATATGCTAAGTCTAGGGATTTTAAACCATAACCTACCTGTCGTCCGATGACAAGCTTGAACCTCTCTGAAAAAGCTCCAACACGCAATCAAACTCGAACTCGGGCTTGAATAACTTTACGTAGATAATTAATTTTCTTCCGAAGATCAAAATATAGCGCCACAATAACTCTTCTTTAACATATGCGTACATATATTTATATGAAGCATGTTAATAGAAAAGAGACTATACTACTCACCATGCAAAAATGAATGTAAAAATGGAAGAAACATATATATAGATGAGAATAGAAGATTATTTCTTTCTGCCTAACATAAATTAAATATGTATCCTATATTAAACAATTAAGTGCTGAGTCATAAGGGCAAGTGGCATTACCTCAATTGTGTTAGAGGTTACTGTCCACCCCTTCCACCTCCATGTGGAGTGGAGTGGAACCACAAATTCATTTTTATCCCATTATGTATATATTCGGGCATTGCATAAATTCATGGTAAAATAAATATAACTTTTTGAATATATCATAATAAATAGGAAATTATTTCAAATAAAACCTACTATATTATAAATAATAATTTCCGACATAACTAAGTCTACTATCTCCGTTAAAATACTAATAAATTATAAGACTCTTGTAAAATAGAAACATACACGAATATCTCGTAACAAAAGTATTTTAGGAAGGCAAATAAAAATATAACTTTCTACCACATTCAACTTTTAAATTAAATATTTTCAAGTACGCACGATTTTGATACTCAAGAACTCTCTTGGAACCCTCCCTTATGTTTTTCTCACTGTTTCAGAACTGAAAAGGCATTTTAAAACGTGAAGTTGAGGCTTTAAATCGATCTTGACCCGACCCGGTTCGCGACCCGGTTCGCGACCCGATTCGCGACCCAATTTCTGCCAGACAGTCTGCGGTAAAACAGTCATAACCTTTTACTCCGAGATCAGTTGGATGTGAGGTTTTGTGTGTTGGAAACTAGACTCGTAGACCTTCGATTTTGTATTTTGGGGGACTTCTAAGTCTTTATATATTGAGAGAAAAGCTCTGAGACATTTTACCCAAAGTTCAGAAAATTTATTAAAGAAACTTACGATAACTTTTGCCGACTTGCTTGACTTCAAAACTTATCATACGACCAAACAAATGGCCCCGGCACCGAACTACCGGTCTCGACAAGCCTTAAATGACTTGGGGCCCCTACAAACAAGCTCTATACGTGGAAATAACCAAAAGGGTCATTACATCATCCACTACTAAAAAGGACTTTCGTCCTCGAAAGTCAAGGTCAAGG
The DNA here is from genome assembly GCA_003996215.1 of Jaltomata sinuosa. NCBI lineage: Eukaryota > Viridiplantae > Streptophyta > Magnoliopsida > Solanales > Solanaceae > Jaltomata > Jaltomata sinuosa. Next base: position 45,981 of record QJPP01004125.1, read on the forward strand.
GGGTACCTGAAGGCTCAAACAGCTGCGGATACTGAGCCTGCATATCTCTCTCGGTCTCCCAAGTAGCCTCCTCGACTGGACGGTGCCTCCACTAAACCGTAACAACCGGGATCTCTCGAGACCTCAATCTCTTGACATCTTTGGCCAAAATAGCCGTCGGCTCCTCAACAAAGGCTAAACCATCACCCAACTGAACTGAATCCCACTGCAACACATGAGACTCATCTGGGACATACCGACGCAACATTGAAACATGAAATACAGGATGTATAGCTTAAAACATCGGAGGCAAGGCTAACTGATAGGCAACGCTACTAACCCTCTGAAGAATCTCAAACGGCCCAATGTACCTGGGGCTAAGCTTGCCCCGCCTACCAAATCTCATCACGCCCTTCATGGGCGATACACGGAGAAACACCAAGTCACCGACACTAAACTCCAAGGCATGAAGCCTACGATCAGCATAACTCTTCTGCCTGCTCTGAGCTGCCCGAAGTCTGTCCTGAATCGCTCGGACCATATCTAAGGAATCTAGAAGCATATCTGTACTCTGTGGCCTAGATTCTTAACCATCAAACTAACCAATTGGTGATCTGCAACGCCTACCATACAAGGCCTCAAAAGGTGCCATGCCAATGCTCGAATGGAAACTATTATTATAAGCAAACTCAGCAAAAGGCACAAACTGATCCCACGAACCTCCAAAGTCATGAACACAGGCCCGAAGCATGTCCTCCAGGACCTGAATAGTCCTCTCGGACTGGACATCTTTTTGGGGGTGGAAAGCAGTACTAAGCTGAACCTATGTACCCAAATCTCGTTGAATAGCCCCCCAAAACTAAGATGTGAACTGAGTGTCGCGGTCTGAAATGATAGAAGCTGGAACCCCGTGCAACCAAACAATCTCAGGAAGGTAGATCTGAGCTAACCTCTCTGCACCATAAGAAGTCTGGACCGGCAAGAAATATGCTGACTTAGTCAGCCTATCCACAATCACCCATATGGAATCAAACCTATGAGCAGTACGAGGCAAACCAACAATGAAGTCCATAGTAATCCCTTCCCACTTTTACTCGGGAATGGGAAGTCGCTGCATCAAACCACCAGGTCTCATGTGCTCGAACTTAACCTGCTGACAGTTCAAGCACCGAGATACAAAATTCGCTATATCCCACTTCATACCACTCCACCAATAAAGCTGCCTCAAGTCTCTATACATCTTTATTGTGCCAGGGTGAATGGAGTATCTAGTAAAATGTGCCTCATGAACTATCAACTAATCAAATCACTAATCCTCGGAACACAAAGGCGACTATCAAACCTCACAACCCCATCTAAATCTAGAGTAGCCCAACTGGTCTCACCCTGAATAACCCGATCATGAAGGTCACACAACTGCTGATCCTCAAACTGATGGTTCTGAATCTGATCAATCAAAGTAGAACGAACCTCAACACTGGCGAGAACTCTGCTAGGATCCGACAAGTCAAGCCTAACCAAACGGTTAGCCAAGGACTGGAAACACATTGAGGAAGTCTCTAACCACAGGAACAGACTCAGGAGAAGTAGGGTCAGTACTAACATCTCGGACATATGCTAGATAAGCTAAACACCCACGAGAAATCAACTTCCTAGCTCGAAGACAAGAGATGATCCCAGATGGTGCATGGCTAACAAAACCCTGCCATACAACCGGGGATACACCGGGCACAGCTATGGTAATGGTCTTGGAATAACAATCCAAAAACCACACGATGAGGGGATAACCAGTCCATGCCCAATATCACATCAAAATCTAGCATATCAAGAATCATCAAATCACCCCAAGTCTCTGAATCACCAATAGATAGCATCCAAGATCTCACAATCCGATCCACTACTAAAGAATCTCCTACTGGGGTCAAAACAGAAATATGAACAGATAATGGCTCACTAGCCAACCCCAAAAAAGGCATAAAGTAGGCAGATACATATGAACAAGTGGATCTAGGATTAAATAAAGCCATAGCCGACTGATGGCACCCAGAAATTGTACCTGTAATCACAGCATCTGAGGCCTCACCCTCTGGTCTCCTAGGGACCGCATAAAAATAACGACGACCTCCACCTGCCCGACCGCCATCCCTACCACCTGCTCTGCCGCGCGGAGCACCACCTCTACCCTGACGACCACCCCCTCTAGCCGAGGGCTGAACTGCTCGTAAAGGCTCGGCCAACTGAACTGTACCCTGCTGAGGGCAATCTCTAGCAGAATGACCAATCACACCACAAGTAAAACAAGCCCCTAGAGGCCTACTCAGTCGGGATGAACTAGCAGATCCCGTATAACCACCACGGCCTGATGCCCCAGAAACTGTACCCCTCGAAGACTGGCCGCCATAGCCCTGATGGCTGCTCTGACCCTGCTCGAACTGGGTACTACCGAAAGTCTGAAGGGAAGCCTGAAATGGTCGGCTGGACTGACCTTGGTGTTACTATGGCTGATAACTCCGGCTCCACTGGCCAGGACCTCTACCACCATATCTGGAACTACTGTAGACACCCTGATGTCGAGGCCTCTTATCTCTGGACCACTGATGATGTCGCTGTAAGTCCTCCACGGTGCGGGTATAGTCTACAATAGCCTGAAATGACCTACCACCGGCAATCAATATCTCAGTTGGCTGCCTGATCTCTAGCCTCAAACCCCATACCAATCTGCGAATCCTATCTTCCTCGGAAGGAATGATCATAGTTTCAAACGGTGCTAGCTGATGAAAACGGGTCTCATACTCTGAGACAGTCGTAGACCCCTACATAAGGTGAGTAAACTGCTCCCTGTGATGCTCACGATCACTCTGAGGTAGGAACTTGGCTATAAAGGCCTCATAAAACTCAGACCAGGTAAAAGGAGGTGACGATGGTGGTCTACAAGCAACATGATCCCTCCACCATAACTTCGCTGGGCCCTCTAACTGATAGGTAGTATAACCAACCCCGTGGGTCTCCAACAAACCCAAATGATGCAACATCTCCTTACATGTAGTAATAAAGTCATGTGGATCCTGTCCAAAAGTACCAGCAAACCTCGGAGGTGCTAACCTCAAAAACCTACCCAACGCCTTCTGTTATGACTCTGTCATAGCTGGGCGAGGAGCAAGAGGTTGTGCAACAGATGGAACCGGAATGACCTCCGCACGGGGAGCCATAGTATCAGGTTGCGCTCCTGAGCTCTGTGCACCCAGGGATGCCCCCTGAGCGAATGTCTACGCTACCCCAGAAGGCCACTCTCCTATCACACCCAAAAGTTGTAATAGTAGTCCCTAAATATCTGGAGACTGAGCTGCGGCTGGAGCTGGCACAAAAGTGGCACTGGAGCTGGTACTGGAGCTGGTGCTGGACCTGGTACTAGAGCTGGTACTGGAGCTGGCACTGGAGTTGGTGGTACCCGGGCTGCCCCCTGATCCACATGCTGCTCGGGCTCTATCTCCACTCTAGCAGCTCTAGCAGGTGCCACTACTCGAGGGCATCCTCGACCCTTAGCTGGAGTGGGAGGCTCATTTCTGCGTGATGCCGATGATCTCGTACGAACCATCTGCGGAAGAATGAAGTAGAACAAATGAGATTTCTAGAAATTTCAAGGGTTCCACGCACGACACAGAAGCAATGAAAGAGTCAAATTTCCTAAAATGTCACTGTAGCCTCCCAAAGATTGAGTACGGCAATCTAATGGCGATGGCCCACGCTAGGATCTACACCCAAAGATGCAGGGGGTAGGATGAGCACTAAATGCGAAGCATAAGGTACCCAGTAGGTATCATAGGCCGACTGGGTACATATAATATAAAAGCGTAGTAACAGACAGAACAGAAGCAAGTAGTCACAGAAATCAACGAAAGGGTACACAGGAACTAGCCCAAAGGGAAGTCAACAGAACCACATGTGAGGCCAGCAAGCAAAATATATACACCATAGGCCCAGGTGAAAGTAAGAAACAACGCACCTGGGGTCCTTGCAATAACAGTGTATACATAATAAGTTTACGAAATGGACGGTATACCGGTAACCTCAAGTGTAAGAAGAAGCGAGAAAAAGTAATGATAGGCATGCTTAGAGACATGAATCAAGCCCAACTAATTATATCAATCTCAAATCCATCAACTAACAGTCTAGCAGTAACCAATTTTATAATTAACCATAACAGGGAACAATACTACAAGTAAATAGCAAGAGTTTACCTACAGTCCCCCGGTCGCCCATACAACCGAGGAACACAAACAAGTGAAAACAAACCCTCCGGCATCCCATACTACCGGAGCGTACAATCAACAAACAACAAACAAGGGTGGAGCCTCAAACAATGAATGATATGATGCATGAAGATCTCAAGTGAAATGGTATCCTTGTATGTACCTCCTCCGGTGCCGATCCGGCCCAGCAGGTAGGTTCCATGGAAGGACACTGCCCGTATACCTCTACTCCACCGTATACCCTACCTCCAGCACACGCAGCCCGCAGCCCCAGGCCCGGATGGCAAGGTCCATGGAGGTTCCTGACCCCATACTAAAACTCAGTATCAAAACATGTCGTCCGGAAGCAAGTCCGGGTTCAAGATAGAGACCCAGTCTCTAATATGCATGCCCAGACTCTGTCCAGGACTAAAGTAGTAGGAAAATATCTCAAAACCCCTCCAAGGGTGCACGGGCATAACCCGGTCTAAACAGTAGAAAGTCATTTCAAGTGCTCGGTCCGACCGAGGCTAAAATTATGTCAAGTACCAAGAAAACTCAACTAGCACCCCGGCCCTGCCGAGTCTAGCGTCAATCGTAAAACTGGTGATTTAAATCATAATTTTACTTTCTTTTACCCAAAAATATTCATAAGTTAAATCAAACCATTTCCAAATCATTTCCAAAAAAATGGGCCCCCGGGGCCATGCAAGGTTTAGAAAATAGTGTCAGTAGGCCCGAAGCCAAAACCATAGTAAAACATGGATAAAACCTCTTTATATGCATGGAAATGGGATGATCAAACACAATAGCTGCCCAGCAGCTCACAATCAACCTATCGACCCTACACAGGCCCATAGCTACTCAGCAAGCATAACCAGCCTAGAAGGATAATTCTATGCTCGGGACTTGCAGACATTCCCAATATCCCACCCTCTATGTTCCAGATTCAACAAGGCCTCACAGGACCACAAGGGTAAATAAGATATATCGGCAAGTACTACAAGCAACGGAGGAACAAAAGTAGGCGGACATGAATAAAGCGGTCGAGGTCTGTGGTACCAACCAAATAATCCAACCCAAGGATGCCAGCTAGTACAATTTTATCCGATATATGCTAAGTCTAGGGATTTTAAACCATAACCTACCTGTCATCTGATGACAAGCTTGAACCTCTCTAAAAAAACTCCAACACGAAATCAAACTCGAACTCGGGCTTGAATAACTTGACGTAGATAATTAATTTTCTTCCGAAGATCAAAATATAGCGCCACAATAACTCTTCTTTAACATATGCGTACATATATTTATATGAAGCATGTTAACAGAAAAGAGACTATATTACTCACCATGCAAAAATGAATGTGAAAATGGAAGAAACATATATATAGATGAGAATAGAAGATTATTTCTTTCTGCCTAACATAAATTAAATATGTATCCTATATTAAACAATTAAGTGCTGAGTCATAAGGGCAAGTGGCATTACCTCAATTGTGTTAGAGATTACTGTCCACCCCTTCCACCTCCATGTGGAGTGGAGTGGAACCACAAATTCATTTTTATCCCATTATATATATATATTCGGGTATTGCATAAATTCATGGTAAAATAAATATAACTTTTTGAATATATCATAATAAATAGGAAATTATTTCAAATAAAACCTACTATATTATAATAATAATTTCCGACATAACTAAGTCTACTATCTCCGTTAAAATACTAATAAATTATAAGACTCTTGTAAAATAGAAACATACACGAATATCTCGTAACAAAAGTATTTTAGGAAGGAAAATAAAAATATAACTTTCTACTACATTCAACTTTTAAATTAAATATTTTCAAGTACACACGATTTTGATACTCAAGAACTCTCTTGGAACCCTCCCTTATGTTTTTCTCACTGTTTCAGAACTGAAAACGCGTTTTAAAACGTGAATTTGAGGCTTTAAATCGATCTTGACCCGACCCGGTTCGCGACCCAATTCGCGACCCAGTTTCTGCCAGACAGTCCGCGGTAAAACAGTCATAACCTTTTACTCTGAGATCAGTTGGACGTGAGGTTTTGTACGTTGGAAGCTAGACTCGTAGACCTTAGATTTGGTATTTTGGGGGACTTCTAACCCTTTATATATTGAGAGAAAAGCTCTGAGACATTTTACCCAAAGTTCAGAAAATTTATTTAAGAAACTTACGATAACTTTTGCCGACTTGCTTGACTTCAAAACTTATCATACGACCAAACAAATGGCCTCGACACCAAACTACCAGTCCCGACAAGCCTTAAATGACTTGGGGCCACTACAAACTAGCTCTAATGGTACAAGGAAAACGTATACGTGGAAATAACCGGAAGGGTCATTACAGGGAGCTTGTGCACTGAGCTGCCCTTTTTTTTTTAATCTTTTTAAAGTTAAGTTTGTTAGTTTAAATTGTTAGTTTTGAGTTAAGAATTTGTTTTCAACCTTAGGAATATTTTTTTGAACTACAATTAGGTTTGTTCTTGAATTTGGAATAAGGTTCTTGAATTAGATTATTAACTTGAATTTGGTAAATTTTAATTTGAAATAGGTTCTTGAATTAGTTTTGAGTTTTGTTTTAGAATCTTGAATTAATTTTCAACTTAACTTCTTGAATTAGGTTCTTGATTCTTTGTTCTTTTAGGTTAAGTTTTTTTAAGTTAAGTTTGTTAGTTTAAATTGTTAGTCTTTGTGAACCTTAGTTTAGGTTAATGCTTGCTATTAGTTTTCAACTTTAGGTTAGTGTTTGTTTTGAATTAGTTTCTTGAATTTTGAAATTTTGAATTAGTTTGGGTTATGCATACAGATATCATTAGGTGATGGTGATCGAGGTCATCCTAATAAAAGTAATAGCAAGTCTAGTAAGTCTAGGAAGATCTCTAGGAAGCCTATAGAGCATGACCATATTCCAGGTCGTCTTTCATCTTCACCACAGATTCGCTCTACTCCACCAGTGTCTGTCCCCTATGGCACTGGGAATCCCGCAAATTATCGTGGTCCTAGACCCACTACTTCTCATCACATGAATTTCATGCCTACACCCACTATGCCTCCGCCACATGGCAGCGGGACTACCAGATTATCATCTGATACACCATCCCCACGTGATTCTTCTTCCTCCCACATATCAGGCTTGCGACTTAGAGATCATACCAGCTCTAAGTCTGACACACAGACTTCTACTCCCCGATTGACTCATCGTTATAGACTTCCGCTACCTGCATCAGCACCATCTGAGGAGGAAGATGAGGTGAATTTGAGACCCAGCGAGAAGGACATCATTGGTAGAGTCATGATTCACCCTGATGGATCATCGTAAGTTTTTTTCTAATTAATTGATAAGTTTATTTTTTCATATGAATTAATTATTTATCACTTGATGGCATGCTTATTATGTTCTTTACAGGTGGTATCCCATGAAAGACCTCCGACGTGCTCTAAAGGAGGCCGTTAGGAGGCTTTTTACAGAACCTTGGAGCTCCTGATCAGAGATTCCAAAATAGATCCAACATGCCATGTTTGATGAGTATATATATATATATCATCTAACACTAATCATTTCTCTCTTTCAGACAATGTGCACTTGGAAGCGAAAGTACAATAAGATCATTTCCACTACTTTCGAGAGAAAGGCCAATGCCAGGCTACGCCAATGGCTTAAAAAAATTCGGGATAGTAAAAAGTGTGGATCTTGGCTTCTACCTCATCTTCATAAGTAGCTTAAAAATATTGGGATTCGGAAGAGTTCAGAGCATTGTCTGAACAAGGAAAGAAAGCCAGAAGCAGTGTCAAAGGTGGATCATTGCACACTATGGGTGCAAAGAGTGTAGCGTACGTTGCAAGGGAAATGATAAGTAATAATATTAACCTTTTAACTTATATGTTTATATAAACTTAAATAAATAATATTAATTACTTGATTATGTTAAATTTTATTTTGTTTGCAGGAGAAAAAATTGGAGCGCTCTCCGACTCAGGCTGAGCTCTTTAAGAAAAGCAACATAAGAGACAAAAACATGAGTCAGATCCAGATGTATGGGTTGAGCAGAGGGCTCAAGACGCCTATGTAAGTTTTAAAGTTTAAATATAATTAAAGTACTACTATATATATATATTATAATTTTATTTTTTTATATGCAGGATGAGTTTGGTCGTGTTTTGTCTGAGTATAGCCAGACTCAGCAAGGTTTGGGCTTGCCGACTGAGCCTACAAATGAGGAAGCCACTCAAATATGGACCAAAAAAGTGGCAGGGGGAAGACAAAAGGGGAGAGTCTATGGTCTAGGCTCTAGGAATGATTTGCGATGAATCCAGTCAGGAATGGATGGTATTGGATCCTCGCGCCAGGCTGAGGTGGTTGATGGTGTTCAGCTTGCACATATATCGTAGCAGATCGCAGCAGATCGCAGATCTTACTAGGGCCTTGGCAGAATCCAAGAGAAAATGGACTGAGAGCACTAATGATTTGTCCAAGATCGTGTCACGACCCGATTTCTCAGACATGATGGCACCTACAACCCCCCAGTAGGCGAACCCATCCCCGTAGCCTAGAACGGTTAGAAATGGGATACCTTCTAACAGTTTAAGCAGAAGATTCGATACATAAGCAGAAGCAAGGGCATAATGAGAAGAAAATAGATACAAGAGAGATATAAACAAGCGAAATCTAAACCAACCCAAAAACCTGGTATCAAAGCGTATAAGAGCTGAACTACATCAGGAGTACAAAGGTCCAAAGGTCATATATACACAATATATCCAAAACTATAAGAGTACAAAATACACCAAGGATAACTGAAGTCAAGCTCTGAATGCCAAGAGCTCACCCTCACCCTGGATGATCCAAAAACTGCACCACGCACGAGTTCCGATGCGCTAACGGTGATGGCCCATGATAGAATCTACACCAGAAGATGCAGAGGGTACGATGAGCACCAAATGCGAAGAATAAGGTACCCAGTAGGTATCATAGGCTGACTGGGCACATATAAAATAAAAGAGCAATAGCAGGCAGAGTAGGAACAAACAGTCACAAAATTCAATGATAAGCACACACGAGCTAGCCCAGAAGGAAGACAGTAGAAACAACATATAAGGCTAGCATATAGAATATATGCACACAACAGGCACAGGTGAAAGTAAGGACAACGTACCTGGGATCCTGTAATGACCCTTCCGGTCATTTCCACGTATACGTTTTCCTTGTGCCGTTAAAGCTTGTTTGTAGCGGCCCCAAGTCATTTAAGGCTTGTCGGGACCGGTAGTTCGGTGCCGGGTCCATTTTTTTGGTCGTATGATAAGTTTTGAAGTAAAGCAAGTCGGTAAAAGTTATCGTAAGTTCTTTATTAAATTTTCTGAACTTTGGGTAAAATGTCTCGGAGCTTTTCTCTCAATATATAAAGAGTTAGAAGTCCCCAAAAATACCAAATCGAAGGTCTACGAGTCTAGTTTCCTAAGCACAAAACCTCACATCCAAATGATCTTGGAGTAAAAAGTTATGACTGTTTTACCGCGGACTGTCTGGTAGGAACCGGGTTGCGAACCGGGTCGCGAACCGGGTCGGGTCAAACTCGATTTAAGCCTCAACTTCACGTTTTAAAATGCCATTTCAGTTATGAAACAGTGAGAAAACATAAGGGAGGATTCCAAGAGAGTTCTTGAGTATCAAAATCGTGCGTATTTGAAAATATTTTATTTGGAAGTTGAATTTGGTAAAAAGTTATATTATTATTACCTTTTCAAAATATTTTATAGGTTTATGAAAAATATTTTTGTTACGATATAATTGTATATGTATTTATTTTATAAGGTTTTTATACATTGTAATATTTTAACGGAGATAGTAAATTTAGTTATGTTGAAAATTGTTATTATAACATAGTAGGTTTTATTTGAAATAATTTTCTATGAATTATGGTATATTTAAAAAGTTATATATATTTTACCACGAACCTATGCAATACCCGAATATATATAACGGGGTAAGAATATTCTTTCAATATTGCCACCTCCACTCCACGTGGGAGTGGAGGGGTTGGACAACACATTGTTAACAACTTTTGGATGCTGCCACTTGTTCCACTCACTAGTATATTAGCTAGAATTAAGTGGCATGTGTATTTATATAGGTGCCTTTAATTTATATTTGTCCAGTAGTAGAAGTGATCATATGAGGCATTTACATACTACTGTGCACGTTGAAAAGAAATAAGGAGTTCGTATGAAAAGATTTGCTGACGCAATATTGTTGATTATCAAAAGAAAATCAATTATCTAGGTCAAGTTATTCAAGCCCGAGTTCGAGTTAATTTCATTTCGGAGTTTCTCGGAGCGGTTCGAGCGTGGACATCGTCGTTCTAGCAGCTTGTCATCGGACAACAGGTAGGTTACGATTTATTTTACCTAGAATCCACATATATAGGATAAAATTGTATTAATGGGCATCCTTGGGTTGGTTTATTTGGTTGGTACCACATACCTCGACCGCTTTATTCATGTCCGCCTACTTTTGTTCCTTCGTTGCTTGTAGTACTTGCCGATATATTTTATTTACCCTTGTGGTCCTGTGAGGCCTTGTTGACTCTGGAACATAGAAGGTGGGATTTTGGGAATGTCCGCGAGTCCCGGGCATAGAATTATCCTTCTAGGCTGGTTATGCTTGCTGAGTAGCTGTGGGCCTGTGCAGGGTCGATAGGTTGATTGTGAGCTGCTGGGCAGCTATTGTGTTTGATCATACTATTTTCATGCATATAAAGAGGTTTTATACATGTTTTACTACGGTTTGGGCTTCGGGCCTACTGGCACCATTTTCTAAACCTTGCATGGCCCGGGGGGCCCATTTTTTATGGAAATAATTTGGAAATGGTTTGATTTAACTTGTGAATATTCCTGGGTAAAAGAAAGTAAAATTATGTTTTAAATCACCAGTTTTACTATTAACGCTAGACTCGGCAGGGCCGGGGTACTAGTTGAGTTTTCTTGCTATTTGAAATAATTTTAGCCTCGGTCGGACCGAGCACCCGAGATGACTTTCTACTATTTAGACCCGGTTATGCCCGAGCACCCTTGTAGGGGTTTTTTGAGACATTTTCCTACTACTTTAGTCCTGGACAGGGTCTGGGCATGCATATTCGAGACTGGGTCTCTATCTTGAAACCTGACTTGCTTCCGGACGACATGTTTTGATACTGAGTTTTAGTATGGGGTCAGGGACCTCCATGGACCTTGCCATCCGGGCCTAGGGCTTCGGGCTGCGTGTGCCGGAGGAAGGGTATACGGTGGAGTAGAGGTATACGGGCAGTGTCCTTCCATGGAACCTACCTGCTGGGCCGGATCGGCACCGGATGAGGTACATACAGGGATACCATTTCACTTGAGATCTTCATGCATCATATCATTCATTGTTTGAGGCTCCACCCTTGTTTGTTGTTTGTTGATTGTACGCTCCGGTAGTCTTGGGGTTTGATTTAGTTTCCGCATATGTATATATATATACTCCTGTTATCTATTCTACCATTTATTTGTTAGATAGTATCCCATTACTAACTATCCTGGGCTACGGGAATTGTTTCGCCTACTGGGGGGTTGTAGGTGCCATCATGACCGAGAAATCGGGTCGTGACAGATCCTTGCCAAAATAGTATATATAAGAATAAGATCTAGAAATGGGCGGTATACTGGTACCCTCAAGTATAAGGAAAAAGGGAGAGAAGAATAAAGGTTGACATGCTCGACATACAGGAATTAATACCCAATCAAGTCACACAAAACTCAATCCAGGAACTCACCACCTCACAGTAATCATGCTCATACTTAATCGTAATCGAGAACCATATCAGAATAAAGTAACAAGAGTCTACCTACAGTCCCTTGGTCGCCCATACAATTGAGGAACGCAATCAAGTGAAAACAAACCCTCCAGCATCCCATACTACGGAGCGTACAATCAACAAACAACAAACAAGGGTAGTATCTTAAACAATAGAAGATATGATGCATGAAAAACTCAAGGTGAAATAGAACCTCTGTATGTACCTCCTTCGGTGCCGATCGGGCCCAGCAGGCAGGTTCCATGGAAGTAAACAACCCGCATACCTCTACTCCACCATATACCCTTCCCCTGGCATATGCAGCCCAAAGCCTAACTCCCAGATCGGCAAGGCCCATGGAGGTCCTGGACCCTATACTAAAACTTAGAATCAAAACGTGTCCTTTGGAATCGAGTCCGGGTTCAAGCTAGTGGCTAAGTCTCAAATATGCATGTCTAGACCCTATCTAGGACTAAAACAGTGAAAACGATGTCTCAAAAACCCTTCCAAGGGTGCTCGGGCACAACCGAGTCTAAAATAGTAGAAAAAACATCTCAGATGCTCGACCCGACCAAGCCTGATATCATTTCAAATTAGTAAGAAAATTCAGCTAGCATCCTGACCCGGTCGAGTCTTGCAATAGTGGTAAATCATGATAAAACCACATTTTTAACCTTCTTTTACCCCAAGAAGATTCACGTATCAAGTCAAATCATTTCCAAATCCAGTTTCATCAAAAATGGGTCCCCGGGGTCATGCAAGGTTTATAAAAATCAGTTTTCATAGGCCCGAAGCCAAAACCGTAATTAAACGTGGAAAAACCTCTTTATATGCATGGAAATGATATGATCAACCCAAATAGCTGCCCGTCAGCTCACAGTCAACCTAACGGCCCTGCACAGGCTCCGAAGCTACTCAGCAAGCATAACCAGCCTAGAAGGATATTTCTATGTCCGGGACTCGCGAACATTTCCAATAATCTCATCGTCTATGTTCTAGAGTCAACAAGACCTCACGGGGTCACAAGGGTAATAAATATATCAACTAATAGGAATACTACACACAACAGAGAAAAGAAATAGGACGAATAATGGAAAACAGTCAAGGTCTTTGGTACCAAACTAATAACCCAACCCAAAGATGCCAACTAGTACAATTTTACCCGATATATGCGAAGTCTAGGAAGTTAAGCTATAACCTACCTGTCATCAGACGACAAGCTGCGGGAATGATAATATCCAAGACCGAGCTGCTCCGAGCAGCTCCAAACGAGAATCAAACTATCAAATTCATGAATAAAATGTTAAGACGAGTCTAACGATACCCATATTGCTACAATTGTAGCCGGGTCAATATCCGGGTCAAAAGCAAGCCCGCAGGGTCCGCAACCCGAAACCAAAAATAAAAAAACCACGATGACCCCAATGATGCCAAGAAGGCATCCTCCAAATTTGAGCACAATTGGACAAGGGAAGGGCACCAAAATAGCCCGCCCAAGTTGGGGATTAAAGAATGGAAATTTCAAAAATAAAAATGGAAATTGGGCAAGAATTACTTACCAAAACGACGGAAAATCAGCCCAAGACTGATAAAACTTCACACCCATGAACATGCACAAGCTTAGGGGGCAGAATCTATCACAAAATCCAAGCTTTGGATGAGCATCAATGGAGGAATTAAGAGAAAAACCAAAGAAGGCAAGTTGGGAAAGATGACTTACCAAGAGGCGAAGAACTACGGATAATCGACGAACAAATAATTTCCCAAGGTTTAGAACTGAATTGGAGCAAAATGGTGGAGAGAATTTTGAGTTTTAGAGTGAGAAAAGTAAGGAGAAGGGCTGGAAAAAACGAAATGACAGCAATAAATAGCTGCTGTCCGCAGCTGATTTTCTGCACTTTTTAGAAAACTCGATGGGGTATTCCGGGCATAATCAAAAATCGATATTCAAAAACCAATAGTGCTAATAGAGTGGAAATGATGTTTCGGACTCAATGGAATCGATGAAACTTCTATATGAGGTCATTTCAGAGAAATGTTGATCCAAGTCAACACTAACAAAAAGGAACTCAAAGGCTCGAAATGAGTCCCACCCACCCGGAACCCGAACCAACCATCTTCCTAGCCCAAACTCAACATTTCGGAGCTGATGAAATCGTCGAATTTCGAATCCTACACTCTGATCATCGAAAGTCACCCGAAGTTACACTTTCAACTCCAAATGGCCTGAAAACTGAGAAAATCACACAAAACCCACACCGGAAGTTCTCAGGCCTCAACTAAAGGTCTAACTAGAACAAACTCATCGCTCCGGAGCTAACGGAACTATCATAATTCAATTCCGAGCATGTTAGCTAAGAATGTTGACTAAAGTTAATGATATTCTAATTTTAAAGCTCTAAAGCAGGCGAACGACTAAAACGACCAAACGAATGACCAGGGCACCAAACTACCGGTCCCAGAAATCCATAAATGACTTGGGGCCGCTACAAGAAGGCCCTAACAGTGCAATAAATGCAAAAATGTGAAGATGACCAGAAGGGTCATCACAATATCCACTACTAAATAGACTTTCATCCACGAAAGTCAAGAAGAAGGGAGTACCTGAAGTCTCAAACAACTGCGGATACTGAGCACGTAACTCACTCTTGGTCTCCCAAGTAGCCTCATCGATTGGACGATGTCTCCACTGAACTTTCACAACCGGAATCTCCCTAGATCTCAATCTCCTGATATCTCTGGCTAGAATAGCTATTGGCTCCTCAATAAATGATAAACTCTCATCCAACTGAATCAAATCCCACTGCAACACATGAGACTCATCGAGCACATACCGGTGCAACATCGAAACATGGAAAACTGGGTGATTAGCTAAAAACATTGGAGGCAAGGATAACATGTACGCAACACTACCAACCCTCTGTAAAATCTCAAACGGCCCAATAAACTTGGGGTTAAGCTTGCCCCGCTGACCAAATCTCATCACGCCCTTCACGGGCGATACTCAAAAGAAAACTAGATCACCAATACTGAACTCCAAGGGACAAATTCTATGATCAGCGTAGCTTTTCTGCCTACTCTGGGCTACTCTAAGTCTGTCCTAGATCAAACGGACTCGGTCCAAGGAATCTCTAAGTAAATCTGTACCCTGCGGTCTGGACTCTAACCCATCAAACTAACTAATGGGTGATCTGCAATGCCTACCATACAAAGCCTAGAAAGGTTCCATGCCAATGCTCGAATGAAAGCTATTATTATACGCAAACTTAGCCAATGGCAAAAACTGATCCCATGAACCTCCAAAGTCAAGAATACAAGCCCGAAGCATGTCCTCCAGTACCTGAATAGTCCTCTTGGACTGGCCATCTGTCTGAGGGTGGAAAGCAGTACTAAGTTGAACCTCCATACCAAAATCCCTCTGTATAGCTCTCCAGAACTGAGATGTGAACTGAGTGCGCGATCTAAAATGATAGAAGCTAGGACCTCGTGCAATCGTACAATCTTATGAATGTAGATCTGAGCTAACCTCTGTGCCACGTAGGAATTTTGAACTGGCACGAAATGTGATGACTTAGTCAGCCTATCAACGATCACCCAAATGGAGTCAAACCCCCCAGTAGTACGAGGCAAACCAACAACAAAGTCCATAGTAATACCTTCTCACTTCCACTCAGGAATGGGAAGTTGCTGTATCAAACCGCCCGGTCTCATGTGCTCGAACTTCACCTGTTGACAGTTCAAGCACCGAGATATAAACTCTGCCACGTCCTGCTTCATACCACCCCACTAGTAAAGCTGCCTCAGATTGCTATACATCTTCGCTGCGCCAGGATGAATAGAGTATCTAGAACAATGTGCCTCATGGAGTATCAACTGTATCAAATCACCAACTCTCAGAACACAAAGTCAACCCTTAAGCCTTAGAATCCCATCAGAACCCAAGGTAGCCCGGCTGGCCTCACCCAAAACCACCTGATCATGAAGGTCACACAAACTCTAATCCTCGAACTTTCGGCTCTGAATCTGATCAACTAGAGTAGAACGAACCTCAACACTGGTAAGAACTCTGCTGGGATCCGATAAGTCAAGCCTAACAAAATGGTTAGCCAAGGACTGGATGTCTAAGGCCAACGGTCTCTCAGAAGCTAAAAGTGAAGCTAAGCTGCCCATACTCACCGCCTTCTGACTCAAGGCATCTGCTACCACGTTTTCCTTGACCCGGATAGTATAAAATAGAGAAATCATAGTCCTTCAGCAACTCAATCCATCTCCTCTGTCTCGAGTTCAGCTTGTGCTGACTTGTAATGTACTAAAGACTACAATGGTCGGTGAATATCTCACAATGAACTCCATATAGATAGTTCCTCCAGATCTTGAGCGCGAAGACTACCACCGCCAACTTTAAGTCGTGAGTGAGGTAGTTGCGCTCGTAAACCTTCAACTGCCTCGACACATATGCTATCACTCGACCCTGTTTCATCAACACACAACCAAGATCGACCCCTGAAGCATCACAATACATGGATAAACTCTGACCCTCAACCGGCAAAGTCAAAACTGGAGATGAAGTCAATAAGGCCTTAAGCCTCTGGAAGCTATCCTCGCACTGATTAGACCACTGCAATGGAACATCCTTCCTAGTTAGTGATGTGCCGCCATTTTACGGCACTTTCGACTCCTTTTAACTAAGAACAATCGTACGTTTTCAAGCAACCATCGTCGTTTTTGATGTGTTTATGGTGTATTTTCAGGAAATAGGAACAAACATGGAAACGGAAGGAAATACGAGCAAAAAGACGTTCTGGATAAGAGTGACGGTCCGAGTGACGGACCGTCAAGCGAGTGACGGACCGTCAAGCGAGTGACGGACCGTCAAGCCCAAGCCGTCAAGATGG